>JASFAT010003784.1:0-15764 GCA_031353405.1 Baronia brevicornis
GAAGAAACAATGGACATGTCTCACAGCTTAGTAAAGATCTACATCCAGTAATGAGTTGGACTGTATTGATGAATAAGATTACAACAAATCATCTCTAATAAGTATCCAGGTTCAAGACCTCGGGCAGAGGGCGTCTAAAATCTAATTTGAAAAAAGTATTTCATGATACCTACGCTGGAACCCCAATGGATAACCATAAATATTTTGAGCCTCATTTCAGACTACATCTTTTACTACTATATTTATTTATTTATTTATAAAGGTATCATTACAGGAATTACCCTGATTCTATAATGTATTTTAATGATTCTCAAGTAACATTTTAATTATTATATGTATATTATATATCTGACGAACTTACTTTTTCAACAAACAAATCATCATTGAAAATAAGCAGTGACTCATTCACACCGCTTTTTCTAATTTTGAAGTCAATTTCCAATGTAGGAGGTATTTTGATCTATTTACAGGAAATATCAATTTTGTTGATACCATTTTATCAAAAGCTTTTAGTATTATCTATGTCGCAACATAATATTGCATTAGCCATGTTTAGAGTAATTTTCAAAATTAGGGATCATCTAATATCTAATTAATCAATACAGCCTGCAACAATTCAATGCTGGCCACTAGCTTTTATCACAAATTAGGGGTAATGCCGTTATTTTGATTTTGAGGTCAGACTGGGAGTCATTAGCAGTCATGTTTATCTGCTCAAATAAACTTTTTTTTTTCACAGCTCATATATATCCCACCCACATATGTTATATATGTGAATGTCCGTTCCTCCAGAAATAGAGAGGCCCATGCTCAGCAGTGGGACATATATGGGCTGTTAAAAAATATGTCCCTCTGCTGCCATATGTCTAGCTGTAGAATGTTACGACAGGAATGAATACCTTAAAAGCGTATAGCATATAATATCTTATAGTGTACTTAGGAACATTAAAAATATTACATTTGGTTCGATAAAGCAAAAAATGTCTATTTTCTTGAGCTAATTCGCTACTTCGAAAACCAAGAGGAAAATCAAAATACCACACCCCATTATCGCAAACCCTTTCAAGTGACAAATCTTTCTTTAAATATCCATCTTTAAATATCCTTTTAAACTTGAATAAAATGTCTACCTCAGTCAAGCTATACCTAAATTATACAAAATCTCATACAAGTTTAATGCTATAAAACCAAGAAATTATCGTCTTCGCTTAAATTTCAAACTTTATAACGATTTCGCGGTCTGGCCTTGTTGAGAGTATAAAAATAAATTAATGACACTTTAATTAATAGGTAAATAAATTTCAACTTTTAACATGCAAGTAGGGGAACTCATTCTATTTTTAATTTTTTTTGATTCTAAATTGATCTAATAATTAAATTTGTATTAGATCATTCATTAGCTTAGATTGAATCCCCTACGTGTTTATTTTTAAATTAACTTTTATTTGGAAATCGTATCATACTCTTGCACAGAAGCATCGGCTGCTGTGGAGGTCACATAAAAATTAAAGTAATCCAGGTTATATCTTGAAATAAAGTTTTTGAATAATATTTGTAATTTCACTTTTGATATATTATCTAGATATATCTGTATATATACCATTCGTCTGTTTTAACACAGTTTAAGTTTCATCATTCTTAAGAAAAGTTTCATCCCCACCATCTGGATGAGTGGAGATGTACTACGGTACGCTTCTCTCGAAACTTCTTTCCACGCACCACCACTCTGTGGAACCAGCTACCTTCGGCAGTCTTTCCGAACCGATACTACATTGGCATCTTCAAAAAACAAGCCTACACATATCTTAATGGCCGGCAACGCTTGCGTGACTCCTGCGGTGTCGCCGTTGTCTATGGGTGGCGTTGATTGCTTTCCATGAGACGCCACGCTTGCTCGTTTGCTCTCATATCCCATAAAAAACAGTTTCAAGATCAATAAGAAATTTATTTGCAAAATTTTCATCTTATTACGGCCTTGCAAATCGTTTTATAATATTATTAATGAACTGCACTTTCTACTTTGACAAGTACGTGATCACCACTTCTTATACTCGTAAATGTTTCTCTCCTACTGGTTGAACGATAAATTATT
Organism: Baronia brevicornis; assembly: GCA_031353405.1. NCBI lineage: Eukaryota > Metazoa > Arthropoda > Insecta > Lepidoptera > Papilionidae > Baronia > Baronia brevicornis. Next base: position 2,093 of record JASFAT010003784.1, read on the forward strand.
TTCACTGAATATGAATACATTACCGGGTCAAGAATTCCCGCCATCGGTACAGTGATCGTGTCTTCACCACCGGCTGCCACCAGCTTTTCCAACACCTTGAGTGTCTGTTCCACTGCCGACCATTCCCCTTTCTGCGCCAAAACCAAGATCTTAGCTGCCGCTTCCCGCATATTAACTCCAGCACTCGGTGGCTTGACAACATCTCCATTAGTCTCTTTAACCTCCTTTTTGTCTCCATTGTTGGAGGATGTCTCTTCCTTTTCTTCGGTAACCTTCGTCGGTGCAGTTTTATCTTCGTCAACATTCTTTTTCGTTGGACCCTTACCGCCCTTTTTGCCTCCCGGGGCCTGAGACATCGTCACTTCATTACCGAAAATCAAATCACTATTTGGGTACACAACACAGATTTTCGCGAATTAGCATGTTTGTTATAACCAGTATAAGGTTACCGAGAATGCTAGCGATAGGGCGGGCGGAGCATGACTGCGGCAGTTGCGTAGCTCAGCCGACTTCTTGCATGATTCGTGTAAATAAAGGCGACGGCAACCCGAGCTTGATTTACAAACAAAACTTACACAGCCAATGTCTCAAAATGTCTTATGCATTGACCCATTTCTATGGTGATGAAAACAAAAGTAATGGATGATGATAGATGGAGGTTGATGATATGGAGGATATTTTTTTATTTAAAAATATCTTAAATAGAATTATTTTTCCGCTACAATATATTCCCGTTTTAAGTAAAGGAATTCCCGCTTTAAGTCGCAAAAGTAAAAAGTCACGTCTTAAAAATATATATATATATATATATATATATATATATATATATATATATATATATATATATATATATATATATATATATATATATATATATATATTTACTTATTATAAATATTTTAAGACGTGACTTTTTACTTTTGCGACTTAAAACGGGAATTCCTTTGATTTATTGTAATAATTGCGTGAGTATAGTAAATTTCAGTACATTTTTCACAAATCTTTTTAATATAATATATACTTATGAACTATCTTAATTGTCAAAATGTAACGATATTTACCACAACTTACTTTTAAAATAACATAAATTTTATTTGTGAATCTTAAGTACCCACTCGTGAATTGAGTATCGCTATAAGATTGAAAGCAAGTGTCAGTAAATTATGAACGGCCGTAGCAATAGCTCCAAAAATAACCAAACTTTCTTAAATTAAGTTTACAATATATTAATTAATTACATAAAGTTAAAATCTAAGGCAAGTGACTCCGTTCAGCGATTGAACGAGAGTGCTTGGAAATCTTGTGATTGATGTCCACTGAGTGTTCCCAGGTTAGAGGAAACGAAGTTGCATTCCACGGTGTCAGCGTATTCCGACTGTGCTACCCAGAAGCTTCATTTTTACCTAGTTGCGTAACAAGTATCAGGGTGTTATTTATTTATCTAATTATTATATATTTTTTAAGTCATCAATTCTCGCCGAAACTAATTAATTATTTGTAGATTTATGGTTACATTACATTAAATATAAGACACAACGCACGCACTCACACACACACACACACACACACACACACACGTACGGACACACGCTCGCACGCCAACTCCCGCATAACATCTTGCGGGAAAGGAGTGGCTGAAAACCAGCGCTACAGGGGAAACCCTTCCCCTGTTAACAAAAGCTGAGCCACTTCCTTTGCCTAGGATAAGATTATATATAAATATATTGGATTATAAGATTATATTTATTAATAGTTAAGTATAATGTAAGTTTAATATAAGGCTATTTTTTATCTTATTCAGACAAATAAAATATTTATATTATTATTTTATTTGTAAAATAAAAACGGCATTCAAATAAGCAAGCGGATCATCAGAAATACGAATTTCAAATGTACTAATTTCCGAACGAAAACCCATTGCTAACCTTTGTGAAAGGTGTAAAATAATGGGAAGAAGTAGGGAATTTATTGCTTGCTTAGTAGTATATCTATATTCTCTCAACTCAACTCTGGGAGAGGCACAGAAACAATGACACACTTGACATCCTGCTCTCTGTCAGGAGAGGTCTGCTGTCTGTCTATCACCTGCTCAGGAGATGAACTTATGAGGGCAACGGATGAAGCGGTGTTATTGGCCAAATTCTATTCTGGTAGCCTGCTGACTCGATGAAGAAAAAGAAGTATATCTAATTGATGTCAATGATGAAGTACTATTTCCCCTGCGTGCCATGCAATGAATAAATCGAAAAAACATGACTTTATTTAATACCGGATTCATTGTTATTGTAATAAATATCTCCTGTAGATGTGTAGATTTATATATATATATATATATATATATATATATATATATATATATATATATATATATATATATACATATATATATATATATATATATATATATATATATATACGGGGATGGAACTCTACGACTATTGATTCCGTAAGTGTATACATGTATAGATAGATGGAGCGAAACTGCGTGTACCCCAAGATCAGGCTAGGTGGCACGCCATCGGTGAAGCCTATGTCCAGCAGTGGATTTCTGTAGGCTGATATTGATTGCTATTAATGTATAGATAGACATACATAATAAACATACACATATATAAATATATATACTTGAAAAACCCACTGTCAAAACTTCCCCGCATTGAGCAGAGAAATATATTTTCTGCTTCCGCCCGACTAGATTATTATATTCTTTTAACTTAGCGATTAAACAGATCTATATTCGAATTATACCATATGTTTTTAAATAAAACCTCATGTTTGTGACAATGATATATAAGCTACGATGGCCTTGGTTTAGAATACGCAGCAGTGCGACGGAAAGACAATTTCAAAACGCATACACACTTACGACTCGTACAGTGGCCAGAGGAGGTCATGGAAATTTGCATGTTTCGTCACTGGAGGGGCGGTCATGGGGGTTTAGCGTGCGGCACCCACGCCACTTCCGGAGGGACGAAGGGCGAACTGGTGTAGGGAGGGTGGGCAACACGGCCTCGATTCTACCACCGGCAAGATCAGATACCGTAAAGAATAAGAACGATTAACCCTCGGGAAAATACCGGATCTCAAATTGTATAGTAATTTTCGCAAAATTATGGTTAATCAAGCGAAGCATAAAACAGTTTCTAGGGTCTTTATATAAATATTACTTGTCTTTATATAAATATTACTTGTCTTTATATAAATATTACGTTTATTATATTGAAAACAGCCTATCTCATGTTTCTGTCATATATATACATATATACGCCATCCATAAATTACGTCACATGAATTTTTAATTTATTTTATTTCAAGTTGCACCACCGCCAAATCAATTTTAGCTGCTTCGCCTGCAGGCTGACTGGGAGAAAATGCTCAATGGCATTAAACGCTCTTAAATTTATGCATGTGGTGCTGCAAAGTTTAAATTCATCCCAAGGTTAAGTCATCATCTCTTATCAATCGATTTCACACTGTTGACCCACACCTTATTGTTAAGAGGTGGGTCAACAGTGTGAAATCGATTGTTCCCCAAATTTGGGATCAAGGGTCATCCATAATTACGTGACATTGTTGTCACGTAATTTATGGATGACCCTTAATCCCAAATTTCCGATGCAGAAATTGAACACGCGACCAAAGTTCGAGAAACTCTTACCAATAGGTGCATATTTCTCAAAATTTGTGCTAACATTTTCCATGCTAAACTAAGTTTGTTTTGAGATATAATAGACATACAAAATGCCTTCGACGACCCGAAAACAAGTTTTCGTCTTTAAACGAATTTTAGTTTTAACTCGGAATTGAGCCGAAGGTCCTTAATTCAGAAGATGATTACTTTAATTACTAAGTCAAGCGGTCAATATTAATACTATAATACGATAAACCATATAAACAATAATTATAATATTATTATCAAATCATACATGATTAACATTTATAAGCGCCATATTTAACGAGCAAATAATCGTTTATTATCTCGAAACCGCTTTCCGTTAATATCAGCGGTGTACGACATACATATGTATATCGCTACACGCAGTCTCACCGTGGAGTCGATTTAAACTACTTGTGTTACAATGTTATCGAAGAGTGCTCGTTTGGTGTCCGGCAAGATTTGGCCTGGGATCAGTTTGAGGTGAGTTATTGAACGAATACAATTCGAGGTATCAATAGTAGCTTTGAAAGTTTTCGTATCAAGAGGATATAATATAATTACATTCCCATAACTATTCTGCAATAATATTTATTACATACGAGTTGTTTAAAGTTAATAAAAATTGTATTTTATAAATGTATCATAACAAAAATTTATAGATGATAAATACAGTTAATAATAATTATACATGTCGAAGGGAAAACGCGAAATTGCAGTAAACCACAAAATGAAAATTTACCAACAAAAAAACTTTTGAAGTTTGTGAAGAAAGATTTCTGAAAAAATTGTATCTGATCAAACAAAAACAGTCAGTATCATTGCTGTATAAAATTTTCTAATGGTTGTAGAGCTGTGAAACTCAGACCATTGGACGTAGCACTTTTTTTGATCCGAATATGCAATAAAATAATTTTGACATTTACAGCGATTTTGCTTTTTTGCGTTGATGTCCAACATAATAAAACGATGAAAAGATTTCAAATAGAAAGTTTCAAATTTTAATTAGAAATTAAATAATGATGAAAAATCATATAAATAAAATTATTATTTATGGGAAAGGAAGGCAAACGAGCAAACGTGTTATCAGGTAACACGTTTGTTGTTAGAAAGCAATCAACGTCGTCCATAGACATCCGCAGCACCATAAGCAGAGCTTAAGCATTGCCGACCTTTAAGGAAAGTGTCATTATGGGGTTGGCAGGGGGAGGGAGTTAAGCCTCCGGAACTTAGCCGCTCACCGTACGTAGTGCGGTAGCTAAGCCAGCTCAGTCGCCGGTTTTCTGCAGGAGTGTGGTACTTCCCTGTGCTAGCCGGCCCATTCATGCTACAGACAAATAATATGCCATTCTTGACAAAGTATTCGTATGCAGCGTGACTCTACCACTACCAAATTATGTTAGAGCTTTTCCCGCCAACTTACATCAGTGACGTGTGTGTGTGTGTTTTTATTTCATTTTCATAATCTTATATTATTATCAGTCATATTGTTTAATTGTGGTGGCGTATAATACAATATAGTTCGATTAAGATTAAGTATCGTGACTTTTTAAGTTGACTGAAAAATTCCATGGAAGATTTTGGTAGAATAGCTACCACGTTATCAAGACGTAACGTGACAAGCTGATTAGACATTTCAAGAGATTTTATTCCATTTTACTTGACACTGGCATAATAGTTTTAACTAATTGTCTTCAAAGAAAAGAAATGAATAGCTCATTTCGTAGGGCTATTGATGTTGTGATGAACTAGAGATGGTCATTATTAATTTAAAAATCTTATAAATAAAATTAAATTGCAAATAGTATAATAAACATCACATATGGAGTCAATATGAACATAAAACAATAATAAGATATCAAATTTGGTAAAAATCATATATATATATATATATATATATATATATATATATATATATATATATATATATATATATATATATATATATATATATATATATACATATATATATATATATATATATATATATATATATATATATATATATATATATACATATATATATATATATTCATTACAAAGTACAATTAAATAACATTTATTAAGTGAACATAAATGTTCACATATAAAATAGTAAGTCAATCTTATAAAGATTTTATACGGCACTAAGAGGCTAGAATCAAAATAAAAATTTATTAAGCTTATGAATTACTTACAGATTATACATAAAATTCATTACAAAAATTCACATCAATACAGTTCTACCTACATTTTCTGTCATCGATATATGTAGTTATGTATAATATATGTAGTATGTAGTCAATCCACATTGGACAAGTGTGCTGGGTTTAAAGTACATTGTTGCAAAAATAAAACCCGTTTCCAGTAACAAGACATACATGGGCTGTGAGAAAAAAGAAATGTTTGTCAAATATTTACCTTCAGCGTGGAATCACTTACAGATTTTTTCTTCATATTGTCTATTATTCTTTTTGTAACAAACATTTACTAAATTTTACTTCCTCATTTTAATACGATACAACGCTTTGATGCTTGTTTCAAAAAAAAATAATTGGTTTTTATACAAGGTTATCTAGTTTCAAGTTATTATGGTGGGTCATTAAATTCCATGATACATATTTGTTAGTTACGCAGCATAATTATTTGACTCAATAGGTCTATTGTTGGGTAGCTGGCCACTAATATAAAAATGAGTCCTCCATTAAGTTTGCGTTTTTGTTAAAATAAAATGAATGTACGGATTTTGTGGTATAAATTAGAGATGCATTGATACATAGTTCTGTCGATACGATACCTATGATTTATAAAAATATCGATAATATTGATACCGATGTATAACAGTTAAGACATAAAAAGTGTGTAAACAGTTGCAGGCTTAGTTTTGTTTAGTTTTTATTAAATTCCATGATACATATTTGTTAGTTACGCAGCATAATTATTTGACTCAATAGGTCTATTGTTTGATATCTGGCCACTAATATAAAAATTGGTCCTCCGTTAAGTTTGCGTGTTTGTTAAAACAAAATGAATGTACGGATTTTGTGTTATAAATTAGGGATGCATCGATACATACTTCTATCGATACCTATTATTTATAAAAAATATCGATAATTTTGATACCAATGTGGTCAGTGAAGATATAAAAAGGGTGTATACAGTTTCGGGCTTAGATTAATAGCGAAATTACTTACATAATATTTATTATATACATAATATTTAAAATTTACATTGCGACTGTCGATGGAATGGGTCGGTAGGGGAAGACCAAGGAAAACATACCTTGACCAGATTGCTAAAGTTTTTAAGAAAGGCCAAGTCAAGAGTACCCTTAACCGGCGGGCTTGCATGAGGAGAATAATAAGTGAGGCGGAAGCAAGGAAAGTATGCCGAGATCGTAGCGAATAGAGGTCTGTGGTCTCTGCTTACCTAGGGGAAACGGGTGTGACGATATATGTGTAGTGTATCACTACAGTACTAAGGGCACGACAGATACCTAGTCCATTTTATAGTAAAAATGTAAATAATGATGGGATGGGAAAAAAGGAATTAATGGGAGAGGAAGAAAGAAATAAAGAAGAGAAATTGGGCCTCTGGATCACTCACCGTACCACACGTTGCAACACTGTAAAGTACTAACAATTAAAGCCAATTCTTAGAAAGGTTTGATTATTTCCACAGTCGAGCCATTTCGTTTGTACTACCATAGCTCTACCACCATTCCATCTTTTTTTTTATATATTCACGCCTATCCTCCGCAGGGGTTGGCAAAGACTACAGAGCTCCATCCGCTACCATTCATCGCAGAGAAACGCCTCTCCATTGGTCGCTTCTCGCCCTCGTGAGAATCAGGTCGTCGTCGGGTGGCGAACCACATCGCCGTCATTTTTCAACAAATTAGGTATATTAATTTGTGTTAGTGAATCCCGCGAGCCGCAAAGGCGGATGGAGGTCAACCCCAGCAGACAGGCCCTGCATACTGAGGTAAGGCACCATAGTACCCGGGGAAGCCTGATGCCGGGACGGTCGGCACGCTTGCGACTAAAGCTCGCCCTTATTCACGCATCCTTAGGCCTGGCAGACCGTGGATTGGCGGAGAGGAAGAGAAAGGATAGAGAAGAAAGGAAACGGCTGGAACGGAAATGCGGATTGGGGGGGTTACCAGACTCGGAATAAATATTTATAAATTCATATATATATTTATTCCAATGCGGGAATCGAACCCGCAACCATTGAATCCATGGGCGGATGGCCTCTCCACTGAGCCAATCGGTCAGTAGGAAAAAGCCACCGTTTTCCTATTCCATCTTAACAGCAGTAACTTACAATAGTATCATTTATATGAATATCGTGTTGTCTTTATTTATCTTATCACCATTTTAAGAGTTTTTAAATTAACCGATAACATAAACAGCACTTTATCGTTAACATTTTTATCAATTTAAATAAATTCCTGTCTACTAGTACTATTTAACAAAGAAAGAAGCGAAATGATAAGCGTATTTATTCTTTGTTTACGATACAGAAATTGATAGAATTATCAGTATATACATATATAAAAGCATATGCTGAAATGCGTTATCTGTTACCGAGGGTTTCTAGTCAGTACAATAGAATAGAATAGAAAAATCTATATTCATGACACATTTTATAATAAATAAATAAACAAAACAAAAAGAATCTAATTTTAATCTAACAAGTGTCATAAAATAGTTCTTGCTCACTATATGCCGAGCGTTCCATTGAAGCACGAAGCAAGTCACGAAGAGGTTTTGGCAAGTTGTTCCAACACTTCAATATCAATCAATATCAATATCAGCCCGCGGCAGTCCACTGCTGGACATAGGCCTCACCCAAGGCGCGCCACCTAGCCTGATCTTCGGCTACACGCATCCAGTCTCTGCCAGCCGCCTTGCGCAGATCGTCGCTCCATCTAGCAGGATAGTCCCACACTACGTTTGCCGAGTCGCGGTCTCCACTACCGCACTCGTCTACTCCAACGATTGTCGGTTCTCCGATAAACGTGTCCAGCCCATTGCCACTTCAGTCTTCTAACTTGAAGAGCAATGTCGGTGACTCTGGTTCTCCGGCGAATTTCTTCATTTCGAATTCTGTTCACCAGAGAAACCCTCTCTCCATAGCCCTCTGAGCGACTTTGAGCTTGGCGAGGAGACGGACTGTCAGTGTCCATGTCTCGGCACCGTAAGAGAGTAGAGAGTTCCAACACTTAGTTCGGTGTATTTAAAGCTATAACGCAGCTGAGTAGTGGCGAAGAGCAACCAGTGATGACCTAGACAGCCTGGTATCGCGAGCACTACAATATTTAGTTACAGTAATAATGTTTTTTATGGAAGCATGAATTACAAGAAATCATCGCTGTCGATGAATATCCGCAATACTGCACCACATTGCCCACCTTAGAGTAAAGATGTAAATAAAGGGACGGGAAGAAGAACTTAATGCGTAGAAAAGAAGAAAGTCAATAATTGAACAGAAATTTGGCCGCCATATTGCTGTACTTGTCGTACAAAACGCGATAATACAGAAAACTTTTATTTGAGTACATCAAGCGCGCCTGTACGGTCTTGCGATAGATATCCCAGCATTCAAGCCAAGCAGCTGGGGCTTAGAACGATACCGACTAACGATAGGCTGTATCGAGAACCAATGCCTTCTGCATTCTAACTACTAGAGCACGGCCGCGGAATTCCAATTGGTCAGGAGGGCGAATTAAAACGTTGTATTATTTTTCTCATGTCTCGAATAACCATCTATTGCAATCCAGTAGGGTGCGTTTTTCTAGAAACTTCTTTCCACGGACCACTACCCAGTGGAAATAGTACCTTCAGCGGTTCTTCCGAACCGAAACGACATTGGAACCTTCAAAAAACAAGACTACACTTTTCATAAAGATCGGTAAAGTTTCTATAATGCCTATAGCACTGCGGATATCTATGGCGTTGATTACTTTCAATCATGTCACACGCCTGCTCGTTTGCCTTCCAAAAATAAATGTCCTATTATACTTTCACTTTTATCATTATTTATAATTAAATGCTATCACTTAAACCTATTCTGTGTGGATAACATTCATACATGGCTCTACCACTATATCACATAAGGTAATTCATAGATAGTGCGGCTGATTTATCCTATTTGTGTTAAAATTATCTTTTATCGTATAAGGAAAAAAAATTAATAAATAAGTATTGCTTATATCAGTGGTATCCAACCGGTCGATCGCAACTATTATCCAGTTTATCGTGACAAGCGAAAGAAATATATAATTTTAATATATGAGGATCTGATATCTGAGAATCTATAATTTTCTCATTTTTTCCCTCCTTATAAAAAATACTACTTTTATTTTCGTTTTATTAACGTGTTTAAATTTCATGTGTATTTATTTTATATAAGAGTACGGATTATGTAGTTGGTAGATCATTGAGTCTAGTTACTAAACAGTAGATTATATCATTCTATTTAAACCTTAAGATTAGACAAAATATTTTATTTATAACACCAGTAGGACGCTAGAGGCATTATACGTAGCTCACCTTATCCAATTGGTTCAACGCACTATAATGCATACAATAATAACAACATTCTGCAGGTCGACAATCTAAATTGCACTGTATACTTGAAGTGATATGGTTTGTATTTGATTTGGATGAATACTGATAAATATGCATAAGATGAGCAAGGTTAAAAACCAGTCTATAGTCGATTAACAAGACAACATCTGAATAATAATATTTTTCTTACCACTGAAATAACATGGATTGTTTTTATATATATTATATATATATATATATATATATATATATATATATATATATATATATATATATATATATATATATATATAAATATATATATATATATATATATATATATATATATATATATATATATATATATATATATATATATATATATATATATATATATATATATATATATATATATATATATATATATATATATTAGGTGTACAAATAAGTTTCCGCGGTTTGTCAAAAGATGGCCCCACCAGAAGGTTATGGAGAAATTGTCAGATGTAAAACGTAATATCCCAAGTTTAGTCATCTGGCAACACCATAACCTTAAAGTACTAGTGATTCCGTATCAGCATCACGTAATTTTTTTCGTGCAAAAATGTCAAGTTTTATTCCGAATAAGCATCATTTGCGGGAACTTTTGATTTACTTCTTTAATGTGAAAAAATCTGCAGCTGAGGCGCATCGATTGCTTCTAGAAGCATATGGTGAAGCTGCTTTAAGTGAGAGAAGTTGTCAGGAATGGTTTCAAAAGTTTAAGAACGGTGAGTTTGACGTTAAAGACAAAGAACGCAGTGGAAGGCCGAAAGTGTACGAAGACATGGAATTAGAAGTACTATTGGAGGAAGATTCGTCCCAAACGCAAAAAGAACTTGCACTTACTCTACAAGTGACTCAACAAGCAATTTCACATCGTTTAAAATCGTTAGGAATGATTCAAAAACAAGGAAATTGGGTTCCATATGAACTAAAGCCGAGAGACGTTGAACGCCGATTATGCATGAGTGAAATGCTGCTTGCCAGGAATAAAAAAAGAGTTTTTTGCATCGTATAGTCACTGGTGACGAAAAATGGATTCACTACGATAATCCAAAGAAGGGAAAGTCATGGGTTAAGCCCGGCGAACCATCAACATCGACAGCTAAGCCGAATATTCATGGAAAAAAACTCATGCTGTGTATTTGGTGGGATCAGCTTGGTGTCGTGTATTATGAATTGCTGAAACCAAGCGAAACCATTACTGGAGCTCTCTACCGAACACAATTGATGAGATTGAGTCGGGCACTTAAGGAAAAACGCGCCCATTACTACTCCAGACACGACAAAATTATTCTTTTACACGATAATGCTCGTCCACATGTTGCGGCGCCGGTAAAAACATACTTGGAAACACTCAACTGGGAAGTTTTACCCCACCCGCCGTATTCACCAGACTTAGCCCCTTCTGATTATCACCTGTTCCGGTCGATGGCACATGGTCATGGGCACATGGAGCAGCGCTTCACATCATATGAAGACACCAAAAATTGGGTAGATTTGTGGATAGCGTCAAAAGATGAAGAGTTTTTTCGACGGGGTATCCGAATGTTGCCAGAAAGATGGGAAAAAGTAGTGGCAAATGATGGAAAATACTTTGAATAAAACGTAATGTACTTTTCCTTTACAATAAATTCCTAATTTTTTATAAAAAACTGCGGAAACTTATTTGTACACCTAATATATATATATATATATATATATATATATATATATATATATATATATATATATATATATATATATAATATATATATATATATATATATATATATATATATATATATATATATATATATATATATATATATATATATATATATATATATATATATATATATATATATATATATATATATATATATATATATATATATATATATATATATATATATATATATGTCAGGTCGCACGTACTAAAGAAACATTACTTTTACAACTACATTTTGTTTGGATCGATAGTCCCATCAGACCCAAATAATTTTAAAGATGGTCTGTCGAACTTAATTTGCTAAGATCCGCGAACAAAAATCAGAAAAGTAATATTGTGTTATGCCAAAGTGTATAGGGAATTACTTTCCGAGCCTCGGTGACGAACGCTTTTCTGATTTGTGTCTTGTTATTTTTCTGATTTGTGTGTTATTAATTTCCAGATGTGTGTCTTATTATTTTTCTGATTTGTGTTTTCACGAATCATAACTAGTTTGACGGACCATCAATTATCCCAGATAATTTTACTAACAACAAAGAATTTTTTAAATTATATATACATTTAATTTTAAAAATAATTCGTTCAATGCCACGCCCAATTTTACAGGGATTGTCTGTGGCGCCACAATGAATTATCTGTTATGGGATACGTATAATGATCAGAATAATTACACACACATCACAATAATATTACATCATCAGGATCACAAATCAGAATAATATTATCTTCAATACACTACAGTGTATAACCATGTTTATGTTGTTTGACATGTTAAATGCGACGAGGGTCACTGATAACCATGAAAATTAACTTCAATTCAATCTGGGCGCGCCGGTCACCGGTGGGCCCCATGTCGTCGCTGTCGAGTGTCGGTCACCTGTGACCTCCGTGGCATTCAATGTGTTAACATAAATGAATCATTTCACATCGTAATATGAAAAGAAGTCAATGTTGTTGTGACTACAATTTATCACATTATTTTTTTATAAACACTTATTTAGAATTATTGAAGTGAACGACTCTGACTAGGGAAAAAAATTTATGGGTTCGCGTCAGCCGTACATGCTAATGTAAGGTATATCTATAGCTATGATAGCTATGTATCTTAATTAAGGCAGAGGTTTCCTTTTTCCTTAATTCTCTTTATTTCACTTCCTTTTCTGCGTTATTCTTTCTTCCACTATTAATTCTCTTCTGAGTTTTACAACCCACCCCTTATTTTTAATTTATTGATTATTAATATCTATGAAGTATATACATGTATATCGTCACGCCTATTTCTCGTAATGGTAGGCAGCCGGCCCATCCATGCTACAGAAAAATAATATGCCATTCTTGATTAAGTATTCGTCTGCAGCGTGGCTCTACCAGTATAAGTATTATTTTGTATTTTTAGGTTACAATTGGAGAAAGAGAATAAAACTTATATGGCAGGCTAGTGCCCGAACTAGGGATGAGTCTGTATATCCTTAGCCACCCACCCCTTATTTTTAATTTATTGATTATTAATATCTATGAAGTATATACATGTATATCGTCACGCCTATTTCTCGTAATGGTAGGCAGCCGGCCCATCCATGCTACAGAAAAATAATATGCCATTCTTGATTAAGTGATGGATGTATAGTTTTTTTTTTTTTTTTTTTTTTTTTTTTTTTTTTTTTTTTTTTTTTTTTTTTTTTTTTTTTTTTTTTTTTAGTCCTTTTTCCTTGATTGCATTGTGTCACATGC
>JASFAT010003457.1:0-13881 GCA_031353405.1 Baronia brevicornis
TGATGGGTATGGAGTGATTTTTTCGACCGTACTTTTACCTAGGTGCTCGATCTGATCCTGGCTCGTTCTTTTTGTCGATGACGTGGTGTTAGGCAGGCGCCTTCGTAAATTATATTTCGAATTAATTTTTGAATTTAGGTTAGACATCTTTCATTGTGCTTTTTGTTAAGCTAGGGAATAAGGAGGTCGATCTCAGCAGAGCCCCGCTTGCTGAGACAAGGACTAGCTTACAGTGAAGCATCACCTGGAGTTCGCCCTGTTTCCAGGTGTGGCACGCTTGCGACCGGACACGCCCCCGGCCACGCATCCCTCGGCACGGCAGACCTTAGATTGGCATAAATTGAAAGGAATGGGAGTTAACAGTTAGGGAAAGAGGTTATGGGAGGATGGACTTTTGGAAGATTGGAACTTTTAGTTTGGGAAGGGTCATTATCTAGATGTATGCATATAATACCAGTACCCAGCTTCCCTTAAGCCCCCCCACCACGTCAAGGTAGTTCCTTGAGGGGGTTATTATTATTATTATTATATATTCTTTATTGTACACCAAAAACAAAGTCATACAGTTATTGATTGTAATATTTACATACAAATGGCGGTCTTATCGCTAATAGCGATACACAATGTTAAAAAGATAATTTGATGTAGGTTGGTGATACATTATCATTATGATGATAGAAAAGGAAGCAAAAAAAAAAAAAAAAAATATTAATAAATAAAAATAACAGCCACAATCAAATATATAAGTATTTACATACATATACACACACCCACACACATATACATATACATATAAATATAGGTAACTATACTGTTAGATATTACAACCTGTGTATTCGATATTTTATTAAGTAAATTTGGCCACCCTACCAATGGGTGGGAAATATCCTGGGATTTATTACAACAGAATTTCTAACTAAAAGCGTGGGCGGAGCATGACCTCCGTCGTTTGTACCCGATACGATGCATTAGTCTGTAATGAGAACGAAATGAAACGTAGCTGCATTTCCAACGTAGGAAATGAACAGTTTGTAATGAATCTTCTTCTGGTCTGTTCTCTCAATTCTAAGGAACATGACCTACAATGAAAGATGGCGTTGTGTTGATGTACGTTGCCTTTTGTTATGAACACAATATCATATTTGGTAATCATTTTCCTGTTTTTCAATTGATACTATTTGTGTATAATCTCCCTATAATGTATTTATTTATTTATCTTGTTAAATTTTTCAATCGTTCATAAAATGCTTTTCTATACATCCACTCAAGTTCAAATACATTTTTTTAAACTTGTAGTGGATCGTACTTGATGTTAATACAATTTATCAATATTCAAATATTAATTCATGAATTAAATTTAATTTATTAATTTATTTTTACATGGGAGAAAAAAATTTCTTATATAAAATTATAAGAAGAAAGAAAGCAGTAGGAACTGACTTTAATTTTTTTTATTTATTACTTGTTTTTTTACTTTAGACTATACAAACATGTCATATTTGAACTACAAAAGTACTCTACGCTTTAAAAAAATACATCCTCGAGTGTCAAACGACAGGGAACTAAGACTAAAGAACCATTTATTATGTATGAGTCATGACGCACGAGATGAAATTCATATGAGCGAAAATAAATTTTTATGTATTTGATGTTAACCCTCTGAAAACCCAGAATACATTAATAGAAAGATAAAAGTTTATGTGGTTGTACCCTCTATTTATTTACGCATTTAGCACAAATATCTTTATACACAACCTTTTAAGACCAAAATTATACGCTATAAACAGAGATAAAGAAGCACAAAATTTCAATGTCAGGGATATATGAGAACACATAGACCTCACCACCAGACGTTCCACCTAGATAGATCTTTTGCTATAGGCATTTAACTTGTGCTCGACGCCCTATACTACGCGTATTTCGGTGATTTCCGCGGTTTCTGGAATTACAATGAATGAATCTCGCACCGACTGAATTTTGGCTCTTATACACAAAATTGAGTAGGCAAACAGAGTTAATAAACAAAGAATCCAAAAATAGATTTGCTTCAGAATCTATGTATAATAGTAATATGGATCATATTACTATTTTACATATATTAATAATTATAAAGAATTACAGAATGGTTACTTGTTTCTTTATTCATAAGATAACGTGATCATTTTCCGATTCGTTTACTGTATGCGTTTACGTGAATAGTATATAGATATAGAATATAGATGTCGCTACCACTACACTTGGACTTAGTTTATATCGCGGTGTCGTATTTGAGTTTATGTTTGGAATACACAGAATAGGAAGGCAAACGATGCCGCAGAAAACCGGCGCCTGAGTGGTACTTTAGCTACCGCGCTTCGTACGGTGAGCGGCTGAGTTTCGGAGGCCCAACACTCTTACCTCTCCCTCTCCCCCTCCGTCTCACCCCTCCCTTCCTTCCATTTCCCCCTTCCTCTCCCTAATTCTCACTACCATAATGACACTTTCCTTAAAGGTCGGCAACACTTCCGCACTGCCTAAGGCATTGCGCGTGCCTATGGGCGGCGTTGATTGCTTTCCATCAGGTGACATGCCTGCTCGTTTGCATTCCTATCCCATAAAAAAGGCGTGCCACCTGATGGAAAGCAATCAACGAAATAGACAACCTCAGTGTCAAAGACATTGCGGAAGCCTTGCTAGCCTTTGAGTAACCTATAGGCTTGTTTTTTGGAGGTTCCAATATCGTATTGGTTCGGAAACCTGGTTAGAGGAAGTTGGTTCTACAAGTAGTGGTACGTAGAAAGTAGTTTGGAGAAAACGCAGCGAACTGAATCGCCATTCGATTGGGGGATGAAACTTGATGTAACGCGATTTATGTGTACAAGACCCAATAAATCAATTAGGACCCTAGCAACACCTTTTTATCGTGACTTCACGTAGACAGATCTGAAGGTTATACAGTATGAATTAAAACTTTTTTCCCGCGTAGAAGTCCAATTGCCATCAAATATATTCAATGAATACAAATTTAATCAGAGTATTAAAATTGAAATCGTTATCGAAAAGCGTAGAGCATTGGATCGTCGGCCGCCGATTCAATGACTACTCGCAAACTTTTCGATATTAGCATAAAACATCAAAACTCGCATTAAAGTGTCCAAATTCGCCCGGCCTCCCCTTAAAATATTCCCCCTTGGTCCTGTCTACTTCGTGTTCATTGAAGCGTTGGGATAGGCGCGTAGCAGCGTGGTCTAAGTTACAAGAAACGTTCGGGTGGAAAAATACTAAATATCGTTTTAACTTAAATAATACCATACATATCAATACCTTTGTACCAATATTTCTCTTCTACCTTTATACCATCTAAATCGTTATTTCTTTTTTTTCTTGTGTACATAAAATAAATACTATATTTTTAATTACCATATACCATAATTATTAAAATATTATATATAAAAATGACCTATTGCTAATCTTATATATAAAAATCATGTTTGTATTTCCCGTTTCTGGTATAGTACCATCAAAGCCAATACCACTCATGCAAAACATGGTTATAAAGATTGTATTGCATAGCAACGGTTGCTATGGAGATAATCCGAGTAACGCTGGTTACAACAGCTAGTATTTTTAGAGAAGATAATTAGATAAGATTAGATTAGATAAAATAGACCTTATACATATAGCATATTTTTTTTGCAGTGTCAACACTACTACATTTTTAGATTTGTTTTTATGGATATAACCGGGGTAACGCCGGTTACAACAGCTAGTATTTTTACATAAGATAATTAGATAAAATAGCCCTTATACATATACCATATTTTTTGCGGTGTCAACACTACTACATATTTAAGATTTGTTTTTATCGATATAACCGGGGTAACGCCGGTTACAACAGCTAGTATTTTTACATAAGATAATTAGATAAAATAGCCCTTATACATATACCATATTTTTTGCGGTGTCAACCCTACTACATATTTAAGATTTGTTTTTATCGATATAACCGGGGTAACGCTGGTTACAACAGCTAGTATTTTTACATGAGATAATTAGATAAAATAGCCCTTATACATATACCATATTTTTTGCGGTGTCAACACTACTACATTTTTAAGATTTGTTTTTATCGATATAACCGGGGTAACGCCGGTTACAACAGCTAGTATTTTTACATAAGATAATTAGATAAGATAGAACTTATACATATACCATATTTTTTGCGGTGTCAACACTACTACATTTTTAAGATTTGTTTTTATCGATATAACCGGGGTAACGCCGGTTACAACAGCTAGTATTTTTACATAAGATAATTAGATAAGATAGACCTTATACATATACCATATTTTTTGCGGTGTCAACACTACTACATTTTTAAGATTTGTTTTTATCGATATAACCGGGGTAACGCCGGTGACAACAGCTAGTATTTTTACATAAGATAATTATATAAGATAGACCTTATACATATACCATATTTTTTGCGGTGTCAACACTACTACATATTTAAGATTTGTTTTTATCGATATAACCGGGGTAACGCTGGTTACAACAGCTATTAGTATTTTTACATAAGATAGACCTTATACATATACCATATTTACTGCGGTGTCCACTCTACTAAATTTTTGAGAGGATGTCAGAACATTTATTTAACGTAGATATAAATGAAATATATACATATGTCTGCATATCAGAAACATTCGTGATGACAAATAAAATTCGTCATTATTCTTAATATTTTACTAGTCAGAATCAAATTTTTCGATTCATTTTTATATCCTCTTCCGACTGTTACTTGAATATTTTCGTAATATAGACTATTATATTTTGGTTGGCTCCATTGAAATACTTGAACAATAAAATAATTGTCATTTATCGCTACTATTTTATGTCGCGGAAGGAATTGATACAAAGAAAAATTAGGCGGCGATGTTTCAGCATTGTAGTGAATTTTTACAAAAGTACAAACTGCTGTTTATATACGGATACGTAATAGGTTAAAGAAAATTAACATTTTGTTATCATTAATGATTTTACATACATTATACATTATAGAGTTTATATAAATTAATGTATGTAAACTTTTTTTTCTTGGAAAGGTCTTGTAAAATAAATTGTCCATATTAAAAGAAATGTAATCTATAACTAATATGCAAATTTTAATAAAATATTGTTAAAGATTTTTAAATTATTATACAAACAAAATTAGCAGTTTACAAAAAAAGAAATTCACATAATTGTAACTATAAAAACATGTGATTTTGTAAAAAAATACTACTAAACTATGAAATATGTATAGTATTTTTTACAAATGAAACATATTCAGAAAATGAATTAGTTTTTTACAATATCATAGGATGATTTTTTTCTCAAAGCTACAGAGAAATTGGTTGCTTTAGTATGATATATTCCAACCACATATTAAAAAATAAATAATCAGCAGTCCTGGTGTAAAATTTTATTGAATTGCATTTAAATATATATAAAACAATAGAGGATCGATCTAAATTTGCTGTAAAAGAAAATACTTTCAAACATTTATATTTCACTTGGTTATCACCCTTTCAATTTTTTACATTTCATCCCTGGGAAATCTCCCCTTATTCATCAATATTATTCCCGACCATTCCGTTGGGGATGACAATTATCTTTAGCTTAATGAATGCACAGTTTAGAATTGACAAAAAATGACTCGTTTCTCTGGTCGATATAATTCTTTATAGCTTTGCAAATTAGAGCACAAAATGATTATGGACTAGCCACATTTGTCGGAGAACCGACTATCATTTGTGTGTGTGTGTGTGTGTGTATCGAGTACTAAAACCATTTCTTGGTAAACATAATCTGGGACGCCTCCTGGTCAGACAGACGGATGATTTGCACAGGTCGATTAGAACGCACTAGTTGCGTGAAATCGAAGATTGACTTAAAGCTGTGGCAAGCTTTTCCTTTTTCGTGTCAACAGGCATCAGACGCTGCCACCCCAGAACTTGGCCACTGAGACAGCGTAACTGTTGTCATCATAAGGTCATTTGATGCATACATGTAGATGCCAGGGCACAGAGGTTTGTGTTTGTGAAACTCCGCTTTGCTATGCTTTCTCTACAGCGATGAGTCTAGGTGCGCAGGAGGCTGAGGGAATTCCAAATTGGCCACGGTAAGTCGCTTCCGGTTGGCAGTTTTTTCTCAACCCAAAGTAGTTTTTTAGTACCAGCTGCTGTGCAGTTGATGGGAGGTGAAGCCGCAAAAAACTCCTTACAACTCTTGAGACGTTTCGGTGGAAGACGATGGCAAGCTGATTGGTGATAATGATGAAAAATTTTGCTGTTACATATATTATTTCCAAATCCTCATTAAGTTGAGGGTTAACTATTTCGCCCAAGGTATAAAGATGATTGTCGTAGAGAAGACCGTCTCACCGTTATTGCGGTTGTTGAATGAGTAACGCTAATTACTAACAATCAGTTGAATTACTGGCTTGTTGTCATAACTTGTCCATAAAAAAAATCTTTTGTTCTTGCAATGTTTCTTCACTTCTTTAGTATAACTTAGGCGTCATTGCGGCTCTTTAAAGAGTGACGGTGATTACTTCTCTCTCTCTCTTTTATAAAAAATATATCTTTTGTTCTTGCAATATATATTCACTTCTCTAGTGTATAATTTAGGAGTATTAGATGTATGTTGTTGTCAAAATAGCAGAACAACAATCACAGCGAGACCGCTGCAATCAACCCCTGTTCCGCGGAAGTGCACACACGTCACGCTCCGACGTCACCCGTCAGTTGTCTCGATGCTTGTCTCTTTGTCTTCGACGAGGGGATTCTTTCCGAGATGCAGTGAGACGTAAACTCGACAGGAGATTCGTCGCGCTGCCTTCGATAAATGTTGCGAAATTTAATCGTCATCGTTTGTTCGGAACGTAAATAATATCATACAATGGAGAAGTTTCTACTAAACTTTTTTATACATTGCTGAATATTCTATAATGATTTTGTACTCCGAACAATGCCACATATAAAGAAATTTACGTTCATAATTGCTAAAACTTTTCTCTACAACACTAGAATACCAATTCAATAAAAACGCAGAAGCACTCATATACTAGATATATAAAAAAATAATTGTTGAGTGTAAATGATAGTGGACTTCTTCTGTGAAAATAAAAAGAATATATTTTATGAAATTGGAGGCACAATGAAAACTAATTCTACAAAACTTAGCTGAAAGTAAAGAGAGACAATATATACACATAACAGCAATATTTACGGCAGATAAAAAAGCAGAGAAAACATGACAAACGAGAGAGCAGAGAAAAAAAATCATATATATATATACATATATATATATATATATATATATATATATATATATATATATATATATATATATATATATATATATATATATATATATATATATATATATATATATATATATATATATATATATAAACTGACAACAATCTGGCGCCAAGAACAACCAGAAAGGTTTAATGGGCCAACACGTTTTATATGTTTGTTTATCATATTAAAATAATAACTTAGTATGCGTGAAACTGTAGCTCAGCAGTAAGTTAAGTGTTGACAATTTGTAACGGAAATCTTAAAGTCAAATTAAAAATAAAAACTTCTTGCGATTTGCTTTTGTTAAAATGTCAAATCGCAAATAATTTCGATTCGCCTTTGTTCTTTGTCGCAATGTAAACAATGGGTGTCAGCGTGCGGATAGGTGGAAAGCGAACAAGTGTATCAACTGCATCTGCTGATAGCCGAGTGAAAAGTCTCGTGTCAATCAGCGCTGCGATGGGGGAGCATTAAAGTGCGATGTCGTGTCGCGTCCACCGAGCCGCGCTGCCGATCTGTAAACACGCAGCCAGCCTTATTACGCTGCGATTGATTTGTTTTGATTTTAATTAATTCAATTCAATCTCGCTTTTTCTCGACAAACCCACCCACCAAACGTGGCGATTACAATAACACCTGTTGAGGGAAGCCATTGTCAATGTCTTATCTTTTCTTTGATGGCATATTAGTTAAAACTATTATGCCAGTGTCAAGTACAATGGAATAATTTAAAATCTCTTAAAATTTCTAGTCAGTTGTCACGTTATGTCTCGATAAAATGGTGGGTATTCTATCAAAACTTTCTATGGACTTTTTCAGTGAACTTAATAAGTCACGATACATGCATTTATTTTATATTACTTCACTTATAAGTCTTTATAAAACTATATTGTATAATACGCTACCACAATTAAGAAATATAACTGATAATAATAAAATATTATGAAAATGAAATAAAAACCAAACGTCACTGATGTACGTTGGCGGGAAAAGTCCAAGATTGTCAATGTCAAAATTGTTCATCTATTTTTTTCTTTTTATTTTATGGTATCTATAACTATTATGCCAGCTTTAAATATAATATTAACAAGTATCTTAAATTACATTCAGCATGTCACGACAGTTATATGGGAATTCGCAGTCAACTTAATAAGTCGCAATACCTGCATTTATTTCATTTTATTGCACTTATATGGCTTAATCGAACTATATTTTACAATAGGATACGAGAATTAAACAATTTTTTTTAAAAGTCCATATGTCCCACTACTGAGCACGGACGCTTGTCCAATGCGGATTGGCGGGGTTACCAGACTCGGAATAAATGCCCCCCCACCGAGCCAATTGGTTATAAACAATATAATTGTTAATATTATAAGATTATGAAAAAAAAAACACGTCACTGATGTAAATTAACGGGAAAAGTAACTTTTGTTGTTAGTCCATCCAACTATGCAGTTAAGGCGAGAAGACAACAAACACATTGCCAAACTTTTATTTTATATGTAGATTAAGGCGTTCTATATTTTTCTAAGATGTCTATGCCCACTCACTTTGATTACAAACGAAATGTGTTTTGAAGCCAGTAATCATAAAGTTTCACCACCCACTAAGTGTGCCGTTAAGAGGTTTTTAAATTTATTCACCCTCCAGGATTCGGAGTTACTTCTCGCAAGTTTAGGGAAACTCGAGCGATTAAGTCGGACGCAGTGCACAAAGTTAAGGGTTGAATTTGCATAAAGATCGACCCAAGCAATGGGTTGTGCTTCGGCTTAGGACGTGTGTATCTCGATAATCTCATATAACAACTTCTGTGGGCGAATTATAGATGTTATTATTCTTAATTTAATTAAGCCTTTGTAAACAATAACGATTTTCATACTAAATAATAATACAAAAATCGGCGACTTGGTTCGCTATTCATCACGTCGGGATTCCCACGAGGGCGAGAAGCGACTAACGGAGAGCCGTTTCGCTACGATGAATGTGAGAGGAAGGATGGATGAAAAGATGGATGAGTGTGGAGGAAGCAAGGAAGGTGTGCCGGGATCGTAGTGGATGGAAATCTGTGTTCTCTGCCTACCCCTACGGGAAACAGGCGTGACGATATGTATGTATAATTAATTTCTATATATTTAAATAATGACTATACGAGAAAACAGTCCTTATATACTCCGTTTCGGATACAAGTTAAATACGCGGCTTCTTCATGGGGGCCAATCACGCCTATGACTGTCGGTTGGATGGTAAATAATTCTATTTATTGCCGAAAGTTTCACAAATTACAATAAGTGACAATCGAAACTTTACTAAATTTCAGCAAAAGGCTCCGCAATATGTCGTTTGAATATAAAGTCTCGGAGAGCGCTGGTTTTCAACCATTATCTTATCCTTAAGATAGAACAAGTAATATAAAAACAAAATTTAAGTCAATTCCTTCTTTTATATCCTACTAATTAATTAATATTTGAAAAATCTGTATTCATCAAGTTTCATCCACTACAACTTTAAAACCGAAAGACGACCGATTGGCTCAGTGGCGGGGCCCTCCGCCCGCGGAGTCAATGGTCACGGGTTCGATTCCCGCATCGGAATAAATATTTATATGGATTTATAAATGTTTATTTTCTCCTGATTGTCACGAGGGCGAAAAGCGACCAATGACGAGCCGTTTCGCTGCGATGAATGGCAGGGGATGGAGCTCTGTGATCTCTGCCAACCCCTGCAGGGGATAGGCGTGAATATACATAAAAAAAAGTTTAAAAATTTGTATGTTTTATGGGATAGGAAGGCAAACGAGCAAGCGTACCGTCTGATGGAAAGCAATCAATGCCGCAAGCAAATCAACGAAGCGTTGCCGGCCTTTTAGGTATATGTAGGCTTGTTTTTTAAGGTACCAATGTCCGCTGAAGGTAGTTGGTTGTGCGTGTGTGTGTGTGGAGTGTTGGTGCGTGGTGTTTCGAGAGAAGCGCACCACTTTAGAAATCGCCACTCATCCAGACGGGGGGCTGAACTCGGCGACGGGAATAATTGGTGGATCAATAAAAAGTATGTTATGAAGGATTGATAATATGAACAAGGTATATTAATATATATGTATACAGAGAGAGTATGAACTAATAGTAGGAATTGAAAAACAATATATAAACATTAAAAGAGATATGACATAACAAAGCACCGTCTTTACAGCCACTTATCCACCGAAAGAACTGTCATCCCACACGCGTCATTCAACTTATTGTCGAATATAAATCAAAGAAAGCTCATCTAGGGTCACAAAAGTGCTCTTAGTGGCGCGGAATAACGTGTTAAAAGCACAATTTGTTACGTCTTTGTATACGTTATGTTTGAAATGTTAGCTGTTTGTCTTGAGAGGAACGATTGTTCAGGTATCTTCACCTCGCCATTACGTTTCGTTTATATTTAGAGTTGAGTTTTCTATCTATTTATTACATTATTATTACAATTAGGTAGGACATTTATTATAACTAGGTATTGCAATACCGCAGTTAATTTAATCCCGCAGGATTGATATGCGGGATTATGTAATCCCGCGCGGGATCATGCAGGATCCCGCATCTTTGAAATTATGTTATAAAATCAAATTGATACTACAGATTTTTGTGTAAAAATCATCTTTTATTAAACATTTCTTACATTAAACAACAGAAAATATGTTTTTCTATTAAGTATAATAAGTGATCTGTTTTCTTAGATTCATCTTTAAATGTTTGGCATAGTGTAATAGTTTTGTTTAATTTTAGCCTTACTCCTAACAACAGTTTTATATTTTTAATTCAGTCTTATTCATATTATGACTAATAATCAAATCACAACTTTCTCTTATATAGAGCTACTCGCGATTTACGCGAATGTTTTAGCTCCAAATTTGCGCACTTTGAGGGTGCGCGATCCAGCAGATTAATAAAAACAGGGGGATCCCAGGTGGAAATGCGTGATGCCGTTTTGCGGGATTGCAATCCCTAATTATAACTGAAGTATAAACAATTCAATTCGATTCAGTTCAGTGAGAGACGATAGGTATAGTACGGTGCGCTTTTTCTATCACGTAGTACTGTAAACCTTCAATGGTGTTTCTGTACCTTCAAAAAACAAGCCTGCGTATTTTTCAAAGGCCGGCAACGTTTCTACAATGGCGATGTTTGCTTTCCATGAGGTGACACAAGGGAGCATAGTCCACCTTCTTGCCTTAACTGTCAGTCGTCTTTTACATAACAAACGGGACTATGACCGTATGTATGTGTGGCATTCCGAATAAAAGACGAATTTTCTGTTTGACAAATATTTTTCTGGAAAATTGTTCTCTGTAACATGAGTGACCCGGCTTATCCAGGTATTGTATTATAGCTTGGGTATATGGTACATATGGGGGCACACATACAGAAATAAAAAAGGGTGAAAAATAATTAATACCTAAATCTTGCCTGATTATGATTAATAATTTTCGCAACCTTCAAATTTGCAACTGGCAGGAGGTGGCGCAGGACAGGGCACGGTGGCGTAAGATCTGTTCGAAGGCCAAGATCCATTTTGGGTCGCTGCGCCAACAAAGTAAGATAGTTAAATTTTGCCTGAAGACAAAAATCTTCGATTAATGTGTTCCACTTATACTCTCTTTCAGCGAAATTGGACACTGACTGTCCATCTGCTCAGAGTCGCTCAGAAAGAGAGAGAGATATGGTCGCTATTGAGAGAGCTATGGTCTAAGTTTCTCAGTAAATTAAAAGGCAATGGACTAGTCACGTCGAAGATCCGAAAACCCCTGGGGCTGGGTGCTGAAGTGGAGACCACTTGTAACAAACGTAGTGTGGGTCGCCTCCCGGCTAAATGGTGCGACGATCTGCGCAGGATGGCTGGCAGGGATTGAATGCGTGAAGCTGAATCGGGTTAGGCGCGCTTCTTGGGGAGACCTATGTCTAGCAATGGACTGCCGCATGTTGTTGATGATGACTGATGATGATTAATCTTGCGATCAAAATCATAAAGCCTTTAGTCTAAATCACAGGTAAAATCTAAATGCCATCAAAAATATCTTATTAGCACGAAAAGGTCTGAAGATAACAGTTGAAGATAAAACAGCTTTAGTGAATCAACACCTTTGCGCCAATGCTGCCGCCAATGCTTCCTTTATAAGACCGAGTAGAGAGCTCGCGAACTAAGCGCCCTCCAATTAGAGCGGCTCTTGTGTCACTCTTACTAACTGGATGGCTTTTACCTTAGTACATTCATTCAGCCAAGATACCAGAGTAGACACCCTGACAGAAACTTATTTTGAACAAAAAGAAAATACCTTTTTAAAGCGAAAAGCATTAAATAATAATTTTATCGTTTCTCACATCAGAATAAATCTACATACGTTCCTTATTACTTTCATCATTATCATATTCCGGTAGCGACAGTTCAAAGCTGCCTAGAAGTAGCCAAAGATTGGGCTAGACAGGCAAGCTTGCATACGCCGAGTCCAACCTTCAACTATAAGTTGTTCGGCTGTATATATATATATATCTTTCCAATATGAATTGCACCCAAACGAACCTAATTTGGTCGCGTAATATTTACGTACGGTTGCCATACTTATGAATACATGTGTCTCATGCATAGTAATAAACAAATACTGCGAAGATGGCATACAAGTATTTGATGAATTTCCAGGATTTCTTTGAAGTTCTATAAAACAATAAAAAATATGTATGTCAGTAAGTAACATTCAAATATTACAGCTTTCATACAAAAATATTGTTATATATATATATATATATATATATATATATATATATATATATATATATATATATATATATATATATATATATATATATATATATATATATATATATATATATATATACACACACATATAATTAAATTTTAAACTTTAATATAAATACGTTATTCAGCAACGAGCGGACTCGCTTTTTATTTAATTAAAGGGATAACTTAAAATTTTGTTCTCAGGGGATCCATTCAGCTTTTAACTTAATTTCCCTTATTTTACACATCGCCGCTCCTTTATCAATATATCTCCGACGCGTTCTTTGATCCAACTTCAACGGGATATCCTGCACAAGTACAGACGGGCTTTATTTGACTTTTCTTAATTTAAAACTTAACTGTATAAGAACAATTATAAAGTTATCGACTGATATACGTATATAATGTATGAGACTTTCAGAGTCCTCTCTCAAATTTAATAAAAATTTGCAAAAGGTTTAATTACAGGCTGTAAGCAACCATCGCTTATGCCAAATCTACAAAGTTTTTTGGCCGGATAACATGATCTCCAATGACGAACTGTGGAGAATAAAGAATGAAGATCCGATAGGTGTGCAGATTCGCTGCCTTAAATGGAAGTGGATAGGGCACACTCTCCGACACAACGCCACCAATATCCCCACAGGAGCCCTCGACTATAACGCACAGGGAAAATGGAAACGTGGACGACCAAATCAACCAAGTAGCGCACCTCTTCTTGAGCGAAGTAAAGCATGTGGCCTCCATCAGAACTCAACCGCTTACCGAGTGAAGCGCAGTA
>JASFAT010002490.1:0-104158 GCA_031353405.1 Baronia brevicornis
GACAGCGTCGCGAGCGCAATAGGTTTAGTAGGGCCAGTGTCAGCCTTACGCATACGGGGTGTCGGTTCGAGTCCGTATGAAACGAATAGCAGAATCGCTAATGTGCGTGTTCGCGGAAAAGGTTGCGATAGAGCGCACGACATTCAGGTGCGAACCGTATCCGAGCTTGCGCTCGCACCACAGGCGCTAAATATAAATTATATGAGATACAAACATTTGCGCAATCTCCCGAAGGAGGATTTGTGTATGACAGAGGTCAAGCCGCAGATGTTAGTAGGGTCCGATAACTGGGAATTGATAGTGACCCGCAAACTGCTAGTAGGCAAACGAGGTGAACCGGCTGCGTCGCTAACGCGACTAGGGTGGACTGTGCATGGCACCGTACCACGTGTCATAGAGTCCAATGCAGACGAAATCGTGTTGCATATTAGAGCGCAGGAGCAAATGAGTGTGGTTACGTCGTCGAATACTGTAAGGGAATTTACACATGTTAATGAACAGCCATGTTTGACACTAGCTGGATGGAGTTGTAGTCGAGCGCGCGTAATCGATCATGTTCCCATCGACTTACGTGCGTATCAACCTACGGAACTAGGAGGGAAAGACAGTTGTGTAGGAAAAACACTGGGGCTTATTTGGACAGCAGAGACCGACGTTTTGGGTTTCAACACGTCGTTGAGTAGAGTTCCTCGGGAGGTAAAGGAATTTAATCGACTGCCCACAAAGAGAAAAGCACTCGGCGCTATTCTGTCTGTATTTGATCCGTTAGGTTTAGTCAGCCCATTTACCATAACGGGAAAAATGTTGATGCAGACCCTGTGTAGGAGACAACTCGATTGGGATGAAGAGCTCTCCTACGATGATGTTGAGCACTTCCACAAGTGGTTGCAGAGCATGCGGGATATAGCGGCTCTGCGACTGTCCAGGTGTTATGATAAAACGGGGGGAGTCGCAGACAGGGAACTGCACATTTTTAGGGTCGTGAGTGAGTTAGCGTATCCAGCGTTCCTCAATGGAGTCGAGGACACATGGTCGGTGGAGTGCGATACACCAAGTGAGGATACGGAAATAGTGTATTGCGCAACCACAGTATTGAACTGGCTACCCAATGCATTAAGGTTATCGACACACGACCGACTTGTGAGAATTATCGCGCGCGTTTTATTTTTCATTAATAAGTGTAAAAAGAGAGCTAAGCACTTAACTGCCGAACACCTGGTACGCGCGGATAACATTCTAGCGAGACAAATACGAACCGACGCTTTCGCCGAGGAATTACGTAGGCTAGAAAAATGTTTGTCATTACGTAGGGATGGTAGGCTACGAGAAGTAAGCGCGGTGGAGATACCTACCTCAGCGAAACAGCCTATTTTATTGAACGAACGACATAGCATAATACGGTTGTTATTAGTACGGTATAAGTATGCGAATAAGGAACGCGTCGTCAACGATAGTAGGCAATGTTTTAGGATAGTTAGGTTGAGGTCGATGGTATGCAGTGTGACTTTAGGATGTACTTGGTGCACGGTGCGCCGAGCGAGACCGAGCCAGTCTCACTTTGGTGACTCAGCCAACGTGCGGTTGGAGCTCTACGTGCGACCCCTTTCACACTGTGGTGTGGACTACTTTGGCCTCATGGTAGTCACTGTGAGGCGACGACGAGAGAAGCGGTGGGGCTCGTTATTCACATGCCTCGCCACTCAGCGGTACCGAACCGAGTGGAGGTTTAACGCGTCGGGCGCTCTGCACCAAGGAGGTGTATGGGAGCGCCTGGTGCGCTCCGTGAAGAACACTCCGAAGGCAACGTTAGAAAGTCAGCAGCCCAGGGAAGAGGTTCTGCTGATGGTGCTTTCCGAGGCCGAGTTAACGATAAATGCAAGACCTCTGACCTATGTTCCGGTCAGGCCAGAGCATCCCGAAGCACTTACTCCAAACCATTTCCTACTTAGCTCGTCAACGGCCTTGCCTTACACGGGGCCGTGCGAGGCAGCCACGAAGAAAACGTGGCGCGCAGTTCAAGGTCTAGCGGAGCAATTTTGGAAGCGGTGTGTCAAGGAATACCTGCCTACCTTGCTCCCACGAGATGCCAGATCTAGAAACTGTCCAGACTTACGACCTGGACAGCTTGTAGTTGTGATTGACCTACAGATGCCTTGGAACGTATGGCCTAAGGGCGAGAATTTGAGAACGTATCCGGATCCCACAGTGTGGTCCACACCGTTGACATCAGGACTAAGGGAGGAGTCTTTAGAAGATCGGCGACGCGGCTGGCGTTGTTGGAGATGGAAGAGGCTCGCAGTGCTACGCCGGGGGGAGACTGTTGAGGACGCAATCCGCGTCGACATAAGGGTCGTGGTGAGTGACGACGGTTGTTCGTCTCAGCCCCGCTTCGTAACCTGCGGTTCCCACGGCTGCGTGGAATGCGCGACACAATTTAGTGGAGACCACTTAACGTCGACTGTTGAGGACGTAATTCACGTCGACATAATGGTTCGTGGTGAGTGACGATGGTTGCCCGTCTCAGCCCCCGCTTCGTTGCACCTGCGGTTCCCATGGCCGCATGGAATCAGCGAGAACAGTTTGGTCGAGACACTCATCGAGACGAGTACACTCGACGTTAAGATTTAGTTAACAATTTGACCAGTTTGGTCGAGACACTCAGCGAGACGAGTACACTCGACGTTAAGATTTAGTTAACAATTTGACCAGTTTGGTCGAGACACTCAGCGAAACGAGTACACTCGACATTAAGATTTAGTTAACATTTTGTTTGAGAATTAATTAAGTGCATAAAACTAGTAACTCTGTAAATCCTGTAAACTTTGTTATCTTCCAATTGAACTTGTGACTTTGACTTTGTATATTATATTTTAAACTGATTTTATTGACAATTTATTACACTACTGACTCCATAGTTTCATTTATACAGTCCACATACTCGACAGCCTGATTCTTCACAGTCGCATATAGTACTTAATAGTCTGGTCCATCAGGTCGGATCTTAGAATCAGTGCAGAGACAATAATTAATAGTACCCTTCAGTTTTATTCAATTTATAATCGTCCTTACATACCTATGTACATATTTTATGAAAAAGAATTTTACATACGTTTATATATGAACATCTTTCAATGTCGCTTCTGAAGATTTAAGAAGGAACTGGCAGATGCCAAAGGGAATTTTTTCACAAAATATTTTTCGTTACACTGAAATTCACTTTAAGTTATATTTGGTGAAAATTCTTTCTATTACTTGTTATCAATTTCCCCGAATTTATTAAGTAACAAAATTTTTTGTGTTATCTTTGACTATATATGTAAAGACTCCTCAGTCCAAACATTACACTTTATTACAAATGTGTAGGTACATTTTTAATGTTTGGAATTAAAGCTCGAATTTTCGCAAGTGGCTTGAAGATCCGTCGAGTGATGGCAGAAAACTTGCTTTCGCTCGTTGAGCGAAAACTTTAACAGAGCTAAGCCCTTTTTCATCATTCTGCAGCGTGTATACTGCATTGTTTGTCTTTTTTTTGTATTATTTATAGTAAATCTGCTGAAGAAATAAACATTTTATATATCTTCATAGTTCTTTAAGCTGTTGAGCAGGTTGAAGTGGTAATGGGTTGGTCACAGTGAAGACCTCGTGTTTACAAAGTTAGTGTGGTTATCTCCCTGACTAAATTGAGCGATGATCTGCGCGGAGCAGCTCGCAAAGACTGCATGCTGGTAGCTGACATTTACAATAACATACAGGGTATTCTTTAAGTTCGGAGGAGCTAATAGGGGTTAGTCTTAATTTTAGATCTGATTTAATTGTGATGGGTTCCTCGGAAACATTGACAACAGATATATTAATTCTATTATTATTTTTTACGGAAACTAAACAATTAGGGAATAGTAGTTTATCAGAATGTTGGTAATCGAGTAGGAACCCTTCTTTAATATTTGGATTTGACACAGAGCATTCGATTATCGTTTCAGTTCGGGGAGGAATAATATATGTCGGTTCGAAGAACTGAAGTTTGAATTCAGTCTTTGATTTATTTAGGGAGAGAATATCGCGAGTGTAGTCAATATTGCCCCCGAATTTTGTCAAGAGGTCTGACCCAATAATACCATCATATGGTAAATTAATGTTTTCAATTACATGGAATTTATGAGATAGGTTTGTTTTTTCGGTGAGCTTTATTTTTAATGGAAAGTGACCTAGTGTTTCTATGGATTCTACATTCTGATCAATTCCTTTTATTTTTATAGGTTCCTGAGAAAGGGGTTGTTTATGAAGTATACATGACCTTTTCAGGAGACTTATGACTGAGCCAGAATCAACCAACAATGATAATGGAATGTCCGAAACTTGACTCTCAACAACAATGTGTGGTAACAATCTTTTTGTTGGGTCAGTATGAACTTCAAAGACTGATAAGTCATTAGTTATTTTTGAATTTTTTTTTTACAGGCATCTAGAGTTGTGGCAATTTTGGATGGGGTAGGTATCAAGTGCTTTACATTTAATGATTTTGGTTTTTCTTTTCCAGGTGTAGAGAAACAAGAGGTTGCAGAAGATGTTGGAATTATACCTTGTGAAAGGCTAGATATAGTAGGTCCTAGTAATGATTCATTTTTTGGTAAATAAAACGTAACTTTTTTGCGAGGCTCTGGAAAGAAATTATTCTTGATTCGTGCTTTAGATGCCATTGATACAGTGGATGCAGGCCTTGCTGCAGATACAGTGGATGCAGACCTTGCGGATACAGTGAATGCAGGCTGTGCTGCGGATACAGTGGATGCAGGTCTTGCAGATACAGTGAATGCAGGCTGCGCTGCGGATACAGTGGATGCAGGTTTTGCTGCAGATACAGTGGATGCAGGTCGTGCTGCGGATACAGTGGATGCAGGTCTTGCAGATACAGTGAATGCAGGCTGTGCTGCGGATACAGTGGATGCAGGTCTTGCAGATACAGTGAATGCAGGCTGTGCTGCGGATACAGTGGATGCAGGTTTTGCTGCAGATACAGTGGATGCGGTGTCGGTTTTAGGACGATTGTGTCTCGTACGACACCGATTCGAGACCTCTATTCGTTTAAATTATTGTTGGGAAGTTGTTCATCACCTCGGATGGATTCCGAATAAGTGATTTGAGGTGCGTCGGTTGGCATTGGAACATTAACATAATTAATACGGGGAAAATTAGACCCAGGGGGTTGGTTTTGAATACGATTGCGACTGTTATTATATTCCCTTTTTCTACAATTACTAATCTCGTGTCCAATGGCTTTACAGTATCGACAAATGACAGGATTTGGTTGGATATTAGGTTTTCGGGAAAAGGATGGATTGCCCTGTTGAGACTGCGGAGGTCTGCGTGGCCTATTGTTATCTTCGTTGCGCTTATATAGAGTTTGTTGGATGCGTTCTTCGGAAATCGCGATGTTGATAGCCTCATTGAGGTTCTTGGGAGATCTACACCTAACAATGTTGGAGATACGCGGATAGAGGCCCATTAAGAAATGATGTAACGCGAGGTCCTCCATTGCCGCGCAACGCCCTGATAAATCCTTGAGTTTAGTATTAGAGTGAGAGACTTCTGTCAATAGTTGCGATAGACAGGTTTCAATGCGCAAAGCGAATTGGTTGACATTTTCGCTTGGGCGTTGTTTACTTTCCTGTAGTTCGGTGAGTAAATGAGCATAGTGTTTGCGCTCACTGAACTGAGCTTTAAGGAAGTCCTTGAGTTGGTCCCAGTTTGCGAATTCTTTAATGGAGCAAGCTATTTCGGCTTTCCCAGTTAACTGACTTATAATATATTTAAAAATCACTGGCCTTTGTTTGTCGGAAGCTAAATCATATGCATTGTTACAATTAATTAAAAATGAATTTAGAGTATCTCTAGAACCATCGTATGGCTTTATAAATTTAATTAGGGTTTCGAACCCAAATTCTGAATCAACTTTACTAGTTTGTCGTGATGTTTTCTTATTAACGCCACTATTCATATTTGTGGGGCTAATGGACCGTTGCGGCAACTGGTCTCTGCTGGCGCAAGCTTCCCTAAAGTCATCGATTTCGGAAATATTTGGTACTTTCAGTTGGTCGATTGGTTGTGACATAATTGATACAAAAAAAGTACGATGGAGTTAAAATTAAACACTAACAAGCTTAAAACGTTTCTAAGAAATAAAGAGAGAAAAGTACATATATAAATATTAATACAAATGGAGCCACGGGACAAGGCTAGTTATCGATATCAATTGTTTATCATATAAGAATTGGACTCACAGTGCGTGGGCGCTAACGAGAAGAATCAGCACGTAGTGTTGCATGTCGATATGATAACCACCCTGGTTGTTGCTTGAATTTGGGCTACCTTGTAGCGGCGCTCTGATTAAGTTGGAAGGCTGGATATGGTCAACAGCCCCTCCGGTGATGATGCGATATATGAAGCGGTGCTCGTCCGAGATTCTTGAGTTGAAAATCACTTGATCACCCAATGAAGGGGTGATGAAAGAGCCACAGACACTAACACTAACACTTTTCACTATTTAGAGGCGTACCGGGGATCCGTTTTTCTGAATCCCTTGACGCTGCCACCAAATATTATACGTGAAACGTCAAGAAGTTTTTTAAAAAAAAGGAAATTGAATTTAAACTAAGAAAGAGACTGATTTAGTAATGTCCACAAGACTTTTATTTAAAGTTTTTAATACAATGGAATAATATCGGGAGGTCTTTACGCAACCGAGAGCTCGAGTTGACTAACTATACCCATCGACTGTGGCTCTGAGTCGATATTGCTGACACAGCAGCCCTCAGCTCCATAGGATACAGTGAATGGATATAACAGCACGAAGACTTGACGAGTTTCAACCCCCAGAGCAGGCTGGGTTTCGAGGAGGATTCGGCACCATAGACCACATTCACACAGTGCGGCAAATTATACAGAAAACAAACGAGTATAATCAGCCCCTGTGCTTAGCATTTGTGGATTATGAGAAGGCCTTTGACTCCATTGAGACCTGGGCTGTCATGGAAGCCTTGCAGCGGTGCCAGGTAGATCATCGATACATCGAGGTATTGAGATGTCTTTACAATGCCGCCACGATGTCCGTTCGAGTACAGGGCAGTCAAACAAAACAAATCCAGTTGTATCGCGGTGTGAGACAGGGGGATGTCATATCCCCGAAACTGTTCACTAATGCACTGGAAGACGTTTTCAAGACGCTAGACTGGAAAGGACGAGGCATAAACGTAAACGGTAAGTACATCTCACACCTGCGTTTTGCCGATGATATCGTGATCTTGGCAGAATCGCTAGAGGAACTGCAAGGGATGCTGAACAGCCTAAATGAATCCTCTCGACGAGTCGGTTTGACCATGAACTTTGATAAAACTAAAGTCATGGTCAATGATCATCTGGATCCACAACCGACCGTCGTCAGTGGTAAAACTCTCGAAGTTGTCCAGGAGTATATCTACCTCGGGCAAGTCTTGCAATTGGGTGGAGACAACTTCGAGAAAGAAGCCGATAGAAGGATTCAGTTAGGCTGGGCAGCATTTAGGAAACTCCGTCCGGTCTTCTCGTCGCCCATACCTCAGAGCCTGAAGACGAAAGTCTTCGACCAGTGTGTCCTACCCGTACTCTCCTACGGCGCCGAAACGTGGACGCTGACAGTCCGTCTGCTTCATAAGCTCAGAGTCGCTCAGAGAGCTATGGAGAGAGCTATGCTCGGAGTTTCTCTGGTAGATATGTTTCGGAATGAACAAATCCGCCAGAGAACTAAAGTCACCGACATAGCCTTTCGAATTAGCAAACTTAAGTGGCAATGGGCTGGTCACGTCTGTCGGAGATCCGACGATCGTTGGAGCAGACGAGTGCTGGAGTGGAGACCGCGTCTCGGTAAACGTAGTGTGGGACGCCCCCCGGCTAGATGGTGCGACGATCTGCGCAGGGCGGCTGGCAGAAACTGGATGCGTGTAGCCGAAGATCGGGCTAGGTGGCGCTTCAAGGGGGAGGCCTATGTCCAGCAGTGGACTGCCGCAGGCTGCTGATGATGAAACGTTTCATCTATGTAAAATATGTCGTTGGAGTATTTTATTCTTCGAGAACCCGAGGAAGGACGAGTACATTGGGAAAACGAGTTTAGTCTTTAAGTTGCCAGGACATGGCCAACCTAAGAAATTATGGCTGGATGTCGTCAAACATGACATGGCTGTCAATCATTTTAAACTTGATAATTCACAAGATGGGTATAACGAACGAGGTTCTTTAGTAAATACGACCACGATTTTAATCAAAATATGACCTACGTCGAGGAAGAACTTTACTGGATAAAATATTTTTAGTACATGTGGTAAATTTGTAATATATATATACATATACATATACATATACATATACATATACATATATATATATATATATATACACCACTATATATATATATGTACATTTGTAGTATTAGCAGTGTCGTAACTTACTTTGATTGCTTTATAGATGCACGTCCCTAACCATTCAATAACCGATTCTAAGAATGCATATACGCATAGTTCACCTACAAATGTTTGGTAGACAGGGTCGGATTTAAACGCATTATATTATTACATTTGTAATGTTATTTATATATGTAATAATGTAAATAAATTTTATTTAAAAATATTAATAGAACTTTACAAAAATAGAAATTTAATCGAAATATTTATTAATATTCAAAATAATTTTCGAAAGAGTCGAAAATATTTTAATATTTGTAACCATAACCATATGAAATGGTGGTTTGGCTCAAGTATTTTGTGGTTACCCACCAATACCCTTTCCGCCTACGACCTTGCGTCAGTATAATAGTAACTCTCAATTTTGGATGAATTTTAAATTGTCTCAAGGTTGGGAAGGTCCATTGACTACCACAGAGCCTCGTTCGTCGTCATCGAATCTAGCTGCATTTGGATGGCCACTAGTACGATTGTGTAAATTTCAATATATAAAAATTAATTACACTAATATATAACTAATACAAAAAAAATTGTTAGACTAAAACAATGAATTCATAAATAAATTTTGAACAGAGCATGTATCTAACTAGTTGTTATACATATATGTGGTCCTTTAGTTCTCAATCTTTGAATAGCTATTGACAAATATGTTTTTAATTTTTTCTTTAATCTAACTAAACTACATCTATTCTAATCCAACCCTGGCGATTGAAATAAAACGAAGCAAAACAAAACAGTCTGGCCACATCCTGCGGGGAGAGTGTTCGTGTCACGATTATTTATCTATCTACCTGCTACTTTTAAGAAATAAAACAAAATGGCTGCCACGGCTAGTGCATACTCGACCCCAGTGAATACAGTTGATCGAGAGAATTTAATTGTGTTGATAAGAAACAATATTCTAAACAACTCATTGGAATATGTTTCCGATGCAGATACGGTAAGATTTTATATAAGTGTTTGGTGCCGAATTAGACTATAAGACTGGTCACTTTAATTCTGAAAAAATTTAATTATCACGGTAAAGAATTTTATGGTGCAGGTGAAGAGCATTGCATTTGTTTAAACTTAGTTCGTTTTTAATTCATATTAATGACACAAGATGATAATTACTTGGTTTTTTACTAATGATATTTTATATACTTGATTACTTTTTTATCACATTCTGTGATATGATACATAGTAAATTCGAAGTTCGAACTTGATCAAATTTTACTTCTGTTAGTTAAGAATTAGTTTAATACTAGTATTATTCAAGATAAAATGTATTAGTATTATTTGTTCCTTTGCGACATATAGTTAACAGAATACTTTTCCTTATATTCAAACTTATCACTTAACATACAAGTAAAGTATCTAAATATTAAGTGAAATTAACGAAATTAATATCAAAATTTTAATTTCAATAATTAAACCGGAAAATAAACTGTCAATAATAATAATATGAAAATTAACAATTTACGTATTCTTCTTGGTGGTTGCTTTATTATTCACATCAACACGCGTCAGTAAAATAAATTAAGTTGTAGGTTATTAAAATATACAGTAAGAGTTTTATTATTAAATATCGGCTTTTTCACTAAACTATTCTTCGGTTTTGTAAAATGTTCTATCCAGTAAGTAAACCATTAGCAGGTAGAAGGGCCACAAAAAATTCACGGAAGGTTTTATAACAGCAGGTACACAAAGACCGGTCGCTCGCAACCTCTCTGAATTTTGCTATGACATATTTGTATCGATTTTTAAGAATAGCTTTTTGTGATATGACCGCCCAGTGTTCCGTCATTAGAGTTTGTATTTAGTTTGCAATAAAGAGAATCTATCTATCTATTAAACTGAATGACTATTAAAGTTGTGTTAAAAATTGTAATAAAGTTTATTTATTTCAATTTTTAATTAGTTTTTGACTCAATGTACCCTAATTACATTGTAGCCGACTAGACAAAGGAAGTACTTCATAGCCTTTTTTGGTTTACCGCGTTTCGTACGGTGATAGCAAGAAGTCGTTTTCTGCTCCATTACATACTAATTACCATATGAAATAAAATTATGGCTATTATAAAGGTATATTTTTTACAGATGGAGACAGATTCTCCTATAAGAAAGCCGAAGAGCTTGCAGCCAGTGATCAAAAAGCTTTTCCATTCACCCATTGCTGATTACAGTCCAAAAGAGGACGTATTTCACAGAAGTAACGAGGATAGAATAAAAAAAAGATCTCGCAAAAGGAAGCAAGTCCTTGTACCGGATTCAAATGAAAAAATAAAGAGAGCGTATATGACAGAATGCGACAGTGAGAGCTATAGTCCCGAGTCATGCTTGGGAATGAGACGTAGTGTGCTTATAAGTTTGTTTCATAATAAGGAGTATTCTATGGATTGTGGGGAATAGTTTAAGTTTAGAAATCGATGATAAATGTTACTTTACATAATATTAGATTACTGAATAGGTAAATAATATTATATTTTCAGTAATTTTCCTTTTTAATGAATTTTAAGCAATATTATGAATGTGATTTAAAATGACATGTCTTCCAAATATGTGATAAATTGTCTTATCTTTTGCCTTTTTTTATTTCTACATCTTCTATTTTATACTCAGGTTACTAGAAAACTAGTTTATAGATTAACTTGCATATTACATATTGCGGGTATTTCGGCTAGAATTGTAATGCGTGCTAATAAAATATATTTGAAGAAAATAATTTTGTTTACATAACATATTAATTATTTTCTATTCTCATAAATAATACATTTATCAGATTAGAAAAAGCACTGATTTGGCACTTAAAATATATAATTTTTTTTAAAATTATATTTTTAGTTTTCTTACTTAATTTATCATCAAACGGATTTATGATTACGTATAGTTTTGATGAAAATAATACACTTAATTATATTAATTTTTAAGATTATAAATTTAAGATTATACAATTGTTAATAGAGACATTTCGCAATAACATAATGGTATTTAAATTCTTCATACTATAAGATAAAAAACTCCATAGTTAGATAAGTGTGCGGAAAAACAAATTAAACAGCCAAACTACAAAGAAATTAATCAATATGAAAACCATTGGTGATTATTATTTATCCATATTTTATATATTTACTATTTAAGTAATTTTTTGAATGTAATGATGAAGCTTTAAAATTAAATATGTAAATTTGAAAATATCATTGTTAGGTTTAATGACATTTATTATAAATGATCAAATTTTATTTATTGTAATAGTAATAATAATTATAATTAATTTTATAATGTAAGTTTTAATTAAATGATAATTTTTAAACTTAACTTTGTTTTCCTGTGTTATATATGTATGTATGTGTTATATATGTATATTACGTGTGTGTATGTTATTTTAGTAGCAGTTAAGTTTAGCAGAACTATATCGAACTTCGCTCGAACCTATTACAATATTTTTGTTCTGCATTCTTTTTATACCTGTTTACCTGTTTGACGATCAAACTTTATATATAAGGAATCGGATTTTCTTATTATATACTAAGGATCGCTTAAATTAATAAATATTTCAGTTTAGTACTTCAATACATAGTAATAAAAAATTATTTCTCTGAGATTATTCAAAGATAATTGATAAAATATAAGCCGCTTAATCAAGACGATGTAAGCGAGTACGTCAGAGTGGAACCGCGGCCCCCCGGGAAATCATCCGCTAAACGCCGGGATAGCATTTTTATTTATTATGTCCTCTGGTTGAAATTCCACTTTAATGAGATGCTGATATAAATAAGCTTTGCGGACAATTTAACGTTTTTATATAATACTGATTACATATATTCATTTTACATTATATATGATTGAAAATAAAATTAATAATGTTGTGATATTACTACAATTCTATTTAACCATTCCAATTAGGCTAATAAGACTTGTATTATGAAAATATGTATGATTCACATCTATAGTTCAATGTTAGAATAGAACTGACTACAAACTATTTTTGCTTTATTATAAAATATAGAGTATTAATGTACATTATTTACAATTTTGATGATTTTGTACACATGGAACATAAAACAAACGTTGAATTTTGGGACCCAGGTATTTTATTACCGCTCTTTACATCATTTTATTGATGAGGTTATCATATTAGCAAAGATTTCTTAAAAGTGTGCTGCTGTGTATACACATATATGATGTAAGCTATTTGCTGTATTCTAATGTATTCCCTATATTTATATATCTATATTCCAAAAATATATTATCAAAAAAATTCAATTACAAAGAAAACAAACGTTACGAAGGAAACGTCACTTAAATATTTATACAATTTATTCATATTCTATGATTATGCTCTAATAATATAAATTTCATTATAAAGAAAAAAGTTGTATGTGTCTGTAATCCTAAGTGCTATAATTGTGGTCTTTCACCATACAAATCTTTCCATCCATATAAGTATCTGGTAAATTTTTTTGACACATTATGTAGTTTCAAAATATCAAGATATATAAAAATACTGCAGTGTGGTTCTAGCACGCAAAAAAAAAAAAACAAAAAATTTTGTCTAATTCATTGCAGTACAAAAATTAAAGAAATTTGCGATATTAAAGAAGTTGTATATTGCTAGGGAACACTATCTTCTTTCACGTCACAATATTACAGAGTGACTGCTGCCTTTTATTAGTTAAATCAGCGGCGGGCACGCGCCGTTGTCGCAGCGTTTCTTTATATTTATGATATTATTAATAGAATTCTAAAAGGGACACCTTTTGAGCATTAATGATACTTTTATCTCGAAATGTATAAGCTATATATTGTAAATCATTGATTTTAAAGAGAAAATTATTTTTTTAGCATTACAAAAATTTAATAAACGAGTATAGTTTTAAGAGCCAATACCTAAGAGTATCATGTAACGACCTACTAGTTCGTCTACTTTACAAGCTTAAATTCATTCAGAAGGCTATGAAGAGGGCTACGCTTAGAGTTTCTCCGATTATATCCATTGGATATGGAATGTAAAAACCTGCTAGAGAATCAAATTTACCGACAATGCTTTTCGAGTAAGGAAGCCTTGCTCTCCGATTAAAGTGGAAATAGACTGGTTACATTTGTCGGAGAACCGACTGTCGTTGTCGTAATCAAGTGCAGTCATGAAGACTGCTTTTTAACAAACGTAGTGTGTGTACAATCACCTACCGACCGTCTATGTGGGGTAACAGGCAGAAACTGGATCGTAAACTGTATATCGGCCTAGGTGGAGAACTTTGGAGCAAAAATTTAGAAGTGGATTCCCTCCAGATAATGTTGAGTATTTGTAATAAAATTCATTAAAAACGCGAACCGATAGATTATTTTTTACAGTTACCCAAAATTTTGAGAGTTTATAAAAATTCGTAATATTTTGTTTTTAATTAATTTTGAATTTTATAAAATTATTTTTTAGGATTTATATAACAACTAATGAACAATTAGTTAATGTTTACTCCTGGTGAAGTTAAATGGAGGCCTCATTTCTCAGTATTATAAGGTCTCATGGAGAAGACCACGGGTCTTCTCAGCTGTGGGATATGGGATAAGGAAAAACAATAAATATAATTAGATAAATTAAAATAATATATATTGGCATCATTTTTCTGTACTTGTATATACATACCCTATTATCGTGCTAAATGTTCCTTACCACAAAGTTAGCACTTAAACAGACATAACGTGTATATGTAATTTCAATTGAAAATAATATATTTTAGAACAGATTTTCAGGAGCCGCAGTAGCTATTTGGTTTGTATGTTTGAGTTCTATGGAAAGTTAACAAAACTATTTGTTAACCCTTACCGTTGGGTACATTAAAAACAGCTTATAATAATGTGTTTATTAAATTTGAAAGTTTGTACCTTTTACAGCGCTGAGTTTGTTTCCAACCATTTGCTTCGCTACGAACGCCGCCATCTTTTCTCACTTGTTTTCAACTACTGGGACCTGAAACGAAATGAAAGCATTATTATCAAGAAGAATCATATAATTCTGAATGTGTGACAATATAAAAAAAATAATATTATTCTGTGTCCGTCTGGTATATAGATTTATAACATGTAAATGCAAAGGTGTAACGAAGTAAAATAAAAATAATTAAATTAAAAAATCAGAAGTACTATTGAATTTTTTATTTTATTGAATAATTATCAAAGAATGACGTTATTGCATGGGCGGACATAAGATGTACGTTTTTCAAGATAGGAAGTTTGTCGTAATACGGTATTAGGTCGAGATTAGCGATTGTTTATAAGTTTTTTATTGTATACGGTAGACTAAGCATTTTTCACAAACTATAACCGTTTGTTTCTACAATATTTGAACTATTCTACTTCTAATAACATTGTCTAATTACAACTATTTAGGTTAAGTAACTTTTGTTTCGATGGGATTTAATGATAGGGAAGTCAGGAAAAAAGAACATGTTTGAATACTTTTCCTAATGACTTATAAAACTGCCGGAATAATAATACTTTTTCTAATGACTCCTTTAACGGCTTAAATAATTTTACGTACAAATTCCCATATTCCGTGTTAATCTCCATTTTGAATATCCGGGTAGCTGCATGTCGACTAACATATATTGTTATGAGTTATTTATGTATAAGCAAATTTAGGCAATGTTGTTATGTTGTAGTTATTTTTATAAGTTTTAAGTATTTTATGGAAGTTATAAGTTTAGTATGAATATTATATAATATTGATGAATTGTGTATTATAAAGGCAATATGCTAAAGAAAATAATAAAGAATAAATCAAAATCGCATTTATTAATCACAAAATAATCGTCGCGTAACTAAGTTGGTATAGACGAAAGCGTATTCGGCATAAATTAAAGGTTTCAAGCTCTTTAAACTATCAAATTGTTGTTTGTGGGTAGTGAAGAGTTACTTAAGTTTCTCAAGACCTTAGTCTTCTGACATAAATGTTGGTAACAACTTCCAGTGATGTAGTCTAATGATTAACACTAACGTGCAATGTGTTCGCAGACGACCCAAATAGTGCGGTGGCGAAGTGTTCCCTTCCTAATTCAGGAGTCATTCATAGGTTCGATTCCTAAGATAAATATTTGTATGCGTTACAAGTATTTACTCCGAGTCTGTGTTTTTCTTTTATCATGTTCATTAAGTGTGAGTATATTAGTTATATGTATATATATATATATATATATATATATATATATATATATATATATATATATATATATATATATATATATATATATATATATATATATATATATATATATATATATATATATATATTTATACTCATATAAAGGTTAACACCTAATATTCTATAGACGTCGTTTTGCAAGTTAAACCCAAGATATTATACATTTCGTTCAAAGTTTTTCAAACATTTTTGGTGTAAGAAGTGAAAAAATGCTTGAAGTATTTATTTAAAGAAAATTATAATTTAGTATCTCGCTAAATAGAAAACTACATTGGGAGCATTATACTGTGATATCGGTTACTCTTACATTCATTAATTGCCATACATATTTCCATTGCACTTTTTATTATAATCTTAATCATCGTTTAGACATATACATGTTTTGTCATTACTCTGGTACAAGTATACTTTGCTTTATGAGTATTATGTCTCCAAGAAAATCTCCCCAGTGGGCAATTCATCTGAAATAAAAGATTTTCAACGTACTCCAGTAACATTTAAAAGATTTAACTCCTCCCAAGCCACGACTATACGATTTATTAGGATGTAAAAACTTCGTCTGTTTAATGTCCCGTAACATTTTTAGGTTTTACGCAATATCAATCTGAAATTATGTTGCTTGTAGTGTGAGAATTGCACCTTTATTTATATTTTTTTTATTTACCAAATCCACAGCACTTAGATAACATTATAAAAAAATATTTACATATACTGCTAATGAAGGATTTAAATTATTAACTCTAAAGTAACGTAACCATAAGTATTAATGTAATTAGGGAGGATAGATAAGAAAAGTTTTTATTTGCAATCTCTTTTCATTCATGAATGGGAAATTAAATTTTTGACGACAATATTCGGAGATTAAAAATTTAATACATATTTATTATT
Source organism: Baronia brevicornis (assembly GCA_031353405.1). Lineage (NCBI taxonomy): Eukaryota > Metazoa > Arthropoda > Insecta > Lepidoptera > Papilionidae > Baronia > Baronia brevicornis. The sequence goes on from JASFAT010002490.1 coordinate 16,558, forward strand.
TTCTCGCAGACGGATTTGAAAAGGGAAATTTTTATTTTGGCGCTGGAAAAAAGAACCTCCATTGCCGTTCAAAGAATACGTTTCATAATATTACAAGCTAGAAATACAATGCTTAAATGTAATCGCAGGAAATGGGTCGGGACACGGCGCTAAAATTTCCAAACTTAATTGCAGGGCGGAAATGTTAAATCAGTTTTATATCTGAAGTTATGGCCTCCGAGCCCGTGATAAAGTAATCTGCAACATTGGCACGATGTCTGAGGAATTTTAATTAGATTGTAAAAATCCAACATTGTTTTGCTTTGAGTTCGGTCTAGTCTAAAAGATATGTTTTTAAATATTCTCTATGAGTCATTTTTAACACTTAAAGTGGCGTTTGTATTTGTAAAAGAATCGTCTCTGGCTTTTTTTTCTACAACATTTTGAATCTATTTTTACATATATTTTGAATACATCTATATGGATCGACATTGTTTGAATGCCGGCTGCCAAAAACTATAATAGATACGTGCAGCCTAATATCGGATAAGGTTGTGTATCTACACAGAAGGAAACCTTTATTATAAGGATGATGACCATGATTTAGGTATATAAACTTATTGCTGTAGTATCATTCTTATATTGGATAGGGTTCAACAAAACACACAAATTTAAAGAATAATCAATAATTTCAATAATCCCTTGATATATTCATTTAATTGAATAAGAAATAATCTTGCAATAGATATGTAGATCTATATAAATAATTTTAGGAGAACATTGGGCCGCAGCAATCTGACCCCAAAAATCCTTGTATAAGTATACACAGGGTATAGCGTTTGTTTAATGTGTTTCAACACGAAAAACACATGGGTTTCAATCTTTTATCTTAAGACATGAATATAAAGAACCAATAAAAAGTGGATAAGTGGATAGATTATATAGATACTAAATATATTTAATAGAATACATTTTATGAATTGTTTGAGTTAAAACGGAATGAATATTGTTTACAGCTAAGTATTTTATTTGTATCGTATCCTTTTTTATTGTAATTGAGAAAAATATGCACCATTCATTATAAATGATAATGACTACTAATTTGTAACCGTTTTTTTAATATATAAAAAAAAAACAGGAATAGAAAAAATATTTTATTTCACCTCCTTTATTAAATTAGAAGTTCTTGATATGAAGTAATGTATTTGAATAAATTATTTTATTTAATTCTTATACGAATAGCGCCATCTGTCGGCGATCTTAAACACAAGAAAGCATTTCAAGGGATGAAAGTAGTTCCAACTCTCTTCTACCAAGGCGCTAAAAGCGATAATATACGGTTACCATGGAAACCGAGAATGCTTTCTACGCATGCGCAGTAAGACTACTTAATTATTAGCAGATTTTACACTTGTAGTAATAAATGTGTCAATTTTATTATATCGCTTATTTTTTTTACTGTGTTTTTTCTAACCTTAATATTGGCAAAAATATTTCTTACATATTGGGAACATAATTGAAAATATTGAAATGAATATTTAAAAAAAAATATATTAGTGAAAGTATAAATTGCTTTTATTTAGAAAAAAAATATAATTATTTAACGATAACATGACGTTACGCCAAAGTGGTTCTGCTTCATGTGCATTTATATATGAAATAATTTGTTTTAATATATTTCAACGTTGGTCGAAATGATTTGAAGATGCTATTTTTACCACTCTTCATAAAATAATGTGTTGCTTGTTAAAAATTATTGCGAACATTGCAAATAAAATCAATTGAATGGCAATTTATAAAATTATATAAGATATTTGTGTATATTGGTAATAAGCCTTGAAACAATCCCTGTCATTACACTTTGCTAGTTATATCTTGACGATTCAATTGGAGCTCCTTTCTAATTAATTCTATTAATGTTTCAAAGGGCTTATTAATTACTTTCATATATTTCGATTTTAATATACTGGTCCCATACAATAAATTCTTGGCAAATATTTATATAATATATTTTGATAACTTGGGATTCAGCAGTGTTTTATATTAAGAGGTAATAAAATTTATGCAACGTAAAGCTTAATTGTATGTAACGTGATAAGTAAGCTGCAAAAATTGAGCATTCAAGGCCACAACATAGTTAGCTCAGTTAACGGAGATTTATAGGATATAGCAATTTGTACAATAAGTGACGTTTTTTGAACAAATAAATATCACTTTCGTGTTCCAAATGCAACAGACGAGATTATGACTGTTTTATTACATTATAAATTTTCAATCGATACTAACACCAGGGCCAGCTTTGCGATACAAGCTCTTCAACGTGGACCCCGATAATTTGCATCTATAGCATTCAGGCCGATGAACTATTTACCTCAACATGGTGGCTTCCTTTAAAGCAATTCATAATTTATCTATTTATATGACTGGATACCGTTAAAATTGTAAATATGAAATTATATGTTTAACACTAATAGTTCGTTAGACAATTCTTGAATAATAGGTGTCACTAAATAATTTGTTTCCGATTTAGTTAAATATACATATAACAGGAATGTTTTTAAATAAAAATATTTTCTTCTACTAGTTTTATTGCCGACTCTATCATGTAAAATAAAGCTGAACTATTTAGAATACATTGTGTTGTACAATCCACGTTAGATGACATGAAGGAGAATAAAATAAAAGGTTGCTATTAAATTAATTAAAAGCATTTACAAAGATTTTTCTTTTAATTAATTCAATTTAATTTTTAACTTAATGAAACAGAAAATAATTTGTATTTTCAATATAATACAAAAGGTACATGTCATAATTTTATCTTAAAAACCCTCACGAATGGTATAGTTATATTATGCATTCTTCATCCGACCTGTTTGCATGTAACATATATAGAGCAATGTGTGTCGACATAAATTTAAAAAACATTTTGTTTTCACTCAACAAATATTTTGATACACAAAGGGAAAATGAGAAAATATGTAGGCTTGCTGAAATATAAATTTTTTCTGAAACACGTATTACTGTACAGATATTATAAATATTATGAATGTGAAAACATTATTAAGAATCGAGTATGTTTTAAAAATAATAAGGACATGAAAGATAATTAAATATGTTGAATATATATATATATATATATATATATATATATATATATATATATATATATATATATATATATATATATATATATATATAAATGTTTATGGTTCATAAATGGTTCCTACATATTATGCGTATTAATTATTTGAACTTACGTCGAACCTCCACTGAAAAGGATCCTCAATGTTAATCACTTATAATTTTTACAATACTTCTCAAAAAGGAAGCTACAGTGCTTTCATCAGAATTTCCTCTCGGAGCTATTGGCGTGAAGTTAGTTGTAATGGAATTTTAACGATGGCTCGTACCAACGCCATTCCGCTTTTTTATTATCGAAGCTACATCCACACCAGATGGGGGAAATTACCGTCGCTTCAAAATCTAATGTCTATTTTTGCAGAATAGGGTATTTAAAGAGAAAATGCGCAAATTATCGCAAAATGTGTATACAAATAAATAAATTATTTCTTTATTTTAACAGGACGTTAATTTGTTTCAAACTATAATTATCCATAGAACCATAGGGAGAAGGTAATAAAATAATTATTTAGATATTTGGTGTGATAACATAGTGTTAAACAAAATAGTTTTGATAAAAATATTAAAAAAAATCATCACCTAAAATGTTGGTTTAATTTTGTAGACATTCAGTATAGTAAAAGTTGCTATAGCAAAATTAATGCGTATTTCATTTCTTTTAGGTGGGTTTTTGCTTTCAGAACTATATCACTATTTAGATTCTTCAATCATCAAGTGCTAATAAATTTAATGTGTATTCATTACGTTAATGAAAGGAAAAACCCTCGTCTAAGATTAACGGCAGCACTTAAACAAAAGGCCCACGTAAAGGTCATGTCGTTAACATTTAAATAGAAGCGGTACATTGTCGTATTGTTAGCAAAATGTTGGTACTCGTTACGCTGAGAAAGGTCAGGATAATTACACGCAAATAATATGTAAACAGCTTTACCATTTGTTCACCCCGTGGTCAAAAGTTTTAATTTCTGTAAAACTTATACATAAATAATTTCACTTCACGAATGGTTGCAAAGCTTTATTTATCTTCTTATTGTAACTCCTTAGTCAATACAACATTTTTTTAGTAAAAGTTTCATGGAAAATTGGCGCATATATGATTTATGATAGATACTAAGCAAGTGAGTTTATTATATTAAAACAATAGTTCACGTGCTATATCTAAACAAATATATTTTATGAATATCTAAGTTCAATGGGTTAAAACTTATTTTGAGAATAGAATAATGATATAATTATTTGTCTCATATATTCTGAAGAGAAGAAATTATAAAGATAAAGCTAAAGTAGAAGAGTGATGTCTTTACTCGGCCGCGGCTTATGTTTCTCTTCTATTTGGCAGGATTAGATAGAGCTTAATAATTGATATAAACCCTTTATAAAATAAAATTTTAAATGAGTTTTATAATTAAATAATCGTTAGGAGTATGTGCTTCAATAAAATATACAGGCTAGAAGTAAATTTTCTTAAGGTTAATGTTTTAAAAAGGTTATATAAAAAAATAAGGGTCAAGAAATATAAACCTGATTAATTATAACAAAGCACGGATCTTCAATATGCAGATACAATCCGTCCTTTGTAAATATAGAAGGGCATTCTCTGGACGTATCTATATACTTCACTTTTATCTTAGTCCGTTAGAATTAACCCTTTTCATTTTGAACGTAATAATACTTTAAAAATAGAACAGGGTGTTTGCAGACAATAAGCACCTGACGGAGTAATAATAGCTTGGATATGAAATATTCGAATCCATATTGTAAACACATATCTACAGAACAGTCATTAGTTCTGGTAACGAAAAGATTACGGTATATATTAATTAAGGTAAAATATTCGCTGCTTGAAACATCAATTTGGCATAACAATGAACTTCTGCCTTGATGCAGGGCCTTCTCTGTTCCAACACCCACGATCAGGTGTCGCGATACCATAAATTTTAATTAAAACGGTCTCTTAATTCAATGTCTAACAAAAAATACGCTCAAGGATAACATTCATTAAAGCTAAAATAAACACTTGTTTATTAAAAAAAATTTAATTTCCTCCGTGTTCAGCATCAAATGGATTTGACAATTATGCAAACTCACAAGGCGCAAATATGAATATAATGAAAGTATACTAATTTATAGAGCTATGCTCGGGGTTTCTCTGGTGGACAAAATTCGAAATGAAGAAATTCGCCGGAGAACCAAAGTCACCAATATTGCTCTTCAAGTTAGCAGACTCTAGTGGCAATGGGCTGGACACGTTTGTCGGAGAAGCGACAATCGTTGAAGTAGACGAGTGCTGGAGTGGAGACCGCGACTCGGCAAACGTAGTGTGGGACGCCCTCCTGCTAGATGGAGCGACGATCTGCGCAAGGCGGCTGGCAGAGACTGGATGCGTGTAGCCGAAGATCGGGCTAGGTGGCGCGCCTTGGGTGACGCCTATGTCCAGCAGTGGACTGCCGCGGGCTGATATTGGATACTAATTTACCAAAAAATTTTGAAATTTAATTTAGTTTTTGTAAACAGTTGGTTACATGTTATATTATTGTTTTTTAAATATCCGGTTGGAAATATTAATTAGTCATAACATTTGCAGGCTCGAAAATTTTTTTAGTTGGCTTAGTGGTGACGATACCACTAGGAGTTTTCATTGGTCATGCGGTCAATTCCCATATCGGGATTAATGTGCGTATTTACATAATCTGAAGCTGGTTATCAAAAAACCTTAATATGTGTAAACGTAATATGGGATTGTTGATTCCCCAATACACTAATACCTCACTTTGCGTCGTGGTTACGTTCCAAAAAACACGACGCAAATTGAAACGATCCAACCATGTAAAGATCGAAGATAAGTTTCAGGGTTAAGTCTATAATATAATACTTGATATTTCTTTCTTTCTTTTAATGACTTCTTGAACAGAGTGATGATGATATTTACGGAACAAAATAAAAAACGATATAAAATTGTCTATTTGATTTTATTACGAAATAAAATCGTCAAGTAATTTTATATGTATTTATTTAACTCTCATATACGTATTTATTTAAGTGTATTTCCTCGCATTCTAATATTTATTCTACTTTTATAACGTTATTTGTCACGTCTTTTTCTGCTTCTCTTATGATTATCTTATTCAACACACTATTTCCATGTTTAAAATTTAGCTTACGATCTAGGCTTAATTTGCTATTTTTATCAAGAGTCTCAGAATTATTCCTTTAAAAACAATATATTTTTTAGGTTAGTAGAAGTATATTTTACGTATATTTTTTTTCATTATGTTCTCCGCACAATGTTTACGCTACAAACTGGGAGAAACCTTTTTGTTTTGCCTCCAAACATTTTCCATCCTTTGAATGTCAGATGTTCCGGCTAAAATTGACGTGTTTGTGTTTGGAATATGTGAAGTTTTTCCACTATATACCCCTAGAAAATAGGTCAGATGTGAAGAAGGGTTTGGGGAGATAGTTTAAGGGGTTGCTGTAAAGCTTGTTAAGTCTAACGACATCTTATTAGTGCGACAGTCTGTGGGTATATGTTACGCTGTTGTTAATTTGAAAAGAATTTACATTTTTTTAATTTGAAAAGAATTTTTTTTTGTTTGAAGAAAACTTGAAAAGAACAAAAAATAAATTGATAAGAGAAAAATACGCGATTTAATACAATAAATATTAATTTATAGAGTCGTTTTAGAAAAAAATTAGTCACAGTAGGTATATACCTATTACAAACTGAAAAATATTGGCTAATTTCAATAAGTTTATAACTTTTTTTTTTAAATTTAAGTGAACGCTAATTTTTTAAGGTGAATAGGTATGAATTATGTGTATATGGAATGTACATATAAATCGATTTATTTGAATAATTATGTCATACAAAAAATACAAAAATTACAAGAATCTATTATATAGAATTATATTATTACTCATGAAAAATTCAAAATAAAGTACGGAATTTCAGGATAAGTTGTTAAAAATTCCCCACTGAACGCATGAGAAACGCGACAGTAATGAAGAGGTGATATAGGGCCATCATCCGTTATAACTTATTAGCGTTAACTCATCTATTTTCATTATAATTTTATAAATTTTGTTACAATTTACCCTATAATTTCCTTCTCTACTTACGTGTATACTGACTTTGGTATTAAGCTTCCATTGTAAATATATTAACATATAAGTTTATATTGAGGAGTTTACATTTTTTATATAATTAGGAGGTTACAATTATTCTGAGTCAAGGGTTGCGGGTTCGATTAACGGTTCAGGTGTAATAAAATATTCAATTCTTTTAATTGTGTCAATATATGATGTATAAAAATTATTATAACACAAAAAGATATAAATAAAAATATGTATTATTTATTATCTGATATATAACTACAATTGAAAAATCGGTAAGTATACTATCGTTGTACGTAAGTAGTTTATAATATTTTTACTTTATTACTTCATATAAGTAGATCAAATGTATAAGAAAGTTAAACGGAGGTCTAAAGGTGGGTAAAGTTAGCAATCTATAAACATGAAAGAAAAACTGTCCCTTTGGCGTTTCCAATGACTCTGCAGCTAAAATACGAAACCACTATAAAAGAGGAATAGTATTAGCATATAAATAGATTTCGGGCAGAACTTCTTTGAGAAAAAATGACCTCGCATTCGGTATACAAGAGGTCACAATCAAAAGGAAGGTTTGAATAGTCCTCCATTTAAAGTGGCTTTAAAAATTCTAATATATTAAAAAAGGCATTTTTTTAATTTAAAACTTTATGCCTTATTGTGTCATATTGGATATAAATATTATATTATGAAATTGAATATTACATACATACATACATATCGTCACGCCTGTTTCCCGTAGGGGTAGGCAGAGACCACAGATCTCCATCCGCTACGATTCCGGCGCAACTCCCTTGTTTCCTCCACACTCATTCATCTTTTCATCCATCTTTCCTCTCACATTCATGGTAGCGAAACGGCTTTCCGTTAGTCGCTTTTTATTAGGACTAATTAGGACGTGATGGGTGGCGAACCACGTCGCCATCATTTTTAACAAATTAGGTATATTAAAATTCGTCATAGTGAATCCTACGAGCAGGAAGGGAGGATGGAGTTCAGCCTCAGCAGAGCCCCGCATGCTGAAGTAAGGCACCATAGTACCCGGGGTGTTCGATCCCGGGACTGTCGGCACGCTTGCGACTAAGCTCGCCCCTAGCCACGTAGCCATTGGCACGGCGGACCGTGGATTGGCAGAGAGGAAGCGACAAGGATAGAAAAGAATGGAAAGAGCAGAGAAGAGAAAAGATGGCTTTAGCCAGGATGATAGGGATATGATACTACCGCAATGTAAGGAACACGGAGTGATACGGTAGTTGCTCGGGAGGCCGGGGTCGCGTACCCCGTGTATCAATACCATAACTACCGGACGGGAGGCTACGCAAAGATACTTCTTGACCTACTTTTGAATATTGAATATTATATAATATAATGATATTGCAAAATAATTTGTATTTTATTAGGATCAGACATATCGAAATAGTTTATAATTATCAATGCTCTCGAACTCTTGACACTAAAATGCGATGGTTTAATATAACATTATTTAATCAGTGATACATTTAAATATAGTTCCAACAAGTATTGCGGGGAATTTCATTTTGTCAACGGTACTTTTAATTATAGTTACTTTAAATAAATCCAGTGTAAGCAGTATAATTCTAAGTAAACTAAACTTCTATTTAAACTAAACAACGTTACTTTAAATAAATCTAGTGATAGCAGCATAATTCTAAAATTCTTTGTACTTTAATATATTTTCGTATATCAAAGCATAAATGTTTTTTTATGAATAATACAACAGGCGATTGGAAACAGCAAGAAACGCAATTATATGATATTATAGTTGTAATTATTTTCTTACTGCGCTATCGGCTTTGATATATGTGTCATTTAAATATTATTTTACATTAAGACGATAAATTTTTATAATTTAATTAATTTTACTGAGAGTTTATTTTACATTTATTTGGATTTAAGAAACAATATTTCATGAGAATATAAAATATACGTAAAATGTTTGTATCTTTGTAATGCGAACAATGAGAAAAAATTATTATTATTTCTAAATATACATATAACCTTCTATATAAGTAAATCAATATTATTATTAAATAAATTACTATACAGGTTTAATCGCTAAATATATCTTTAACGTGATATGCGCTATCGTACGTACACATATTTTTTGTTTTAACACGAGATTTGCGGATGTTGGTTATATACCTATTTTTACTGAAGTGAGCCAATTTAACTCATATGAGATAGTTGAAGTTTTTTGCAAAGAAAATAATTTCAAATTAGTTTAAATGAAAGATTTATTGTAAAAAGATTCATTGAAATCATTTTTTTTTTACATACAAATTCTATTTTTAAAATACATTTCCCACAAACAGTTCTATTATTATACATTAGGCACAAAGGGTTTTACATCTACTTCTATTGCATGATTCTTGAACTTGACAATTCTTCCGTGCGTCGGTAGTATGAATTTTTGTCATTAGAATGGAAGTGTTCTCGACTTCTTCTTTATATTTACTTTTAAGCTCTTTAGCCATTTGGGAAAATCAAATCTTTTCATGAAATATTTACGTGAGTGGTATCTTCATATGTAATCCAAGCATTGATAGCTGCTAAATCTAAAATATTACAGAAAACTTGTATAGGCCATCTGCGTGAGCTTGCTTTTCGGGCTATTTGGTCATGTATATCCACGCCATACTTGGTGCTATTATAATATAATAGGTTACTGTTTCTATAACAAGTTTTTTTATTGTTTTCATTTTGTATATTTGTATGTTTTGAACTTAGTAGTAAAACATATTTATTAGGCTATCTCTAGACATTGTCTAGGCGAGAAAAGCCGGACCCCATTTCGCAGACCACAAATATAAGCACTTCAAGTATTTTGCCTCATATGCTCGTCTAGCAAATAAAATTGCTACAAAGGTCCACAATTGTGATTTATGTAACCGTCCATTCTTTATTATTCAAAACTTTATGACTTTCGAGTTTGATATATTTTTTTTATGAGATAGGAAGGAAAACGAGCAGGCGTGTCACCTGATGGAAAGCAATCAACGCCGCCCATAGACATCTGCAGCGCCATAGGCAGTGCAGAAGCGTTACCGACCTTTAAGGAAAGTGACATTATGATAGTGAGAGTGAGAGGGGGAACCTTTCCTGAGCGGTGATACGGTGAGCGGCAGCTAAGCTATCACTCAGACGCCGGTTCTCTACGGAAGTATGGTACTTTTCCGGGCGAGCCGGCCCTTTCATGCTACAGATAAATAATATGCCTTTCTTGACAAAGTATTCGTCTACAACGTGGCTCTACCACTAATAACATGATTTTATGTATGCCACTATAACTTCGTCAATTATCAAATTGAAAGCGCTACGTATCGAACCAAGCATAATATGTCTTTTAGCATAGGACCAGAGACGTCTTTGAATATAGTATAAACCGTAATCTACTTACATTTCTACCTTCATTTAATTCGATTTTTTCCTATAATAGCAACCTTAGAAAACCAGAAAAAATAAATATTAATTGAAATACATACAACATATGGTATACGAAAAAATTACAAAATTACAATTGTGGAACAAATTTTATTGCAAAGAATTACTTTTATAAAATTAATTTATTATTTCACTAAAAATGCACTGCTCAAACGAATGTATAAATCGAAATGATGACAAAAAAGGCCTAATACGATCAATAAATTTCATGTGTCATCGATTACATCCAACCTTGTTTACACCTACTATTTAAAATGTATAATATTCAATATATACTATGATACATACAGAATAGCGTTATACTCTGAAACCGTTTGCTGCAAGTTATTTAGTATTTTCCTTTTTTCTTTTTTTTGATGGCAATTAGTTATAATTATTATGCCAGTGTCAAGTAAAATACAATAATATCCAATCTCTTGAAATGTAACAACTTAGCTTATCACGTTACGTCTTGATAAAATAGTGGCCATTTCAACAAAACTTTCTATGGACTTATTCAGTCAACTTAAAAAGTTACGACATACGCATTTATATTTCATATCACTTCACTTATACAGCTTAACCGAACTATATTGCATAAATGTCCACCACAATTAAACAATATAACTGATTAAGATTGAAGAAGATTGAAGATTATGAAAATGAAATAAAAACACAACATCACCGATGTAAGTTGGCGGGAAAAGTTCCATTTAGTATTTAATGGGAGTTAAAAGTAATGACTAAAAATAAAGGTTTTCTTTTCTGATAATAAATTCAAAATAATAATCTGGGTAATGCTACATTAATGATTACATTACATTAATCGAAGGGTAATAGAGGCTCTAAGTAAAATATAAATATGTTTCTAAAGATACACTTCTTGTATGTCATTAAAGAAAATTGTAACTAATAGTAAACTAATGCACATATAACGTGAAACGTGTGTTTTATTGAATTAGTCCTAAACCCACCCATTCGATTGTCCGCTCCGTGACCTTGTCGCTGTTACATTCGTCCTTTTGCTACCAACATGACGTCATATGTTGGTTGAAAAAGATATTTTCTTAACCTGCTACGTCTCAAGTTTTTCTTTATATTTGAGATAAATAAGTCATTATGTAAGTGCTAAATGGGGCTGTACGACAAGTAGTACTCTATTTCAAACCTTGTGTCTCTAAATATGAGCTTACAAGTTCACATTACTTTGACAATCTGGTACGTCAATTTCCTAATCAATTTAGGTTTAAGTAAGACACAGCCAACCTAAATTGACCTTAGAAGGCCTTAACCTTACGCTCCATTAATGGAAATGATTGCACGTTTCCGTATTGTCTATTGATTACTTATGAAGTGTTGAGTTTAGTTAGAAATTGGCTGGCACGCCCATAGAAATTTTATTCCCTCACAAAACATAGGCATTAAAATGAAAGCATGTTTCATTAATATGTTAGCACATTTTTTTAAAGCGATTCCAAGAATGCGAATGTCGAACTCCTTTCCCCTTCCTTTATTTTCTTCAAATTTCTGAGTCAAACTTTAAAAATATTAATAGGTTGTATGTATAAATACCTGAAAATATATATTAAAAAAAAAATCAGTTGTTTTTTTGCAAACCTTCAAAATGTACACAAAATCAATTTGAAAATCTTTAATGCCAATTGTATTTGGTATAACAATACGGAGTCTATGGAGGGGTAGGTAATGACAAAAGCCTACAATTCCAGCAAGCTGAAACTCATTAAATCTCAGCTTTTAGCACAATGTACAATAAAATAATACTGCAGTTAAAAGGGGAAAACGAAACGGTATGCTGCTAGGCTTTGTCAAAAGCAGAATTGAAATGAATGTATTTATATTTTGTATATGTTTATGAAGCGCAGCATTAGAGTGTAATAATATAAAAGTGTACTTTATTTTTTTTTTTTTATATATTCACGCCTATCCCCCGCAGGGGTTGGCAGAGACCACAGAGCTCCATCCGCTGCCATTCATCGCAGCGAAACGGCTTGTCATTGGTCGCTTTTCGCCCTCGTGAGAATCAGGACGTGACGGGTGGCGAACCACGTCGCCGTCATTTTCGACAAATTAGGTATATTAAATTCGTCTTTTAGTGAATCCCACGAGCCGCAAGGGAGGATGGAGGTCAGCCCCAGCAGAGCCCTGCATGCTGAGGTAAGGCACCATAGTCCCCGGGGGAGCCCGACCCCGGGACGATCGGCACGTTTTACGACTAGGCTCGCCCCTAGCCACGCATCCATTGGCACGGCAGACCGTGGATTGGCGGAGAGGAAGGGAAAGGATAGAGAAGAAAGGAAGGGGCAGGAAAGGAAATGCGGATTGGGGGGGTTACCAGACTCGGAATAAACATTTAATAATCCATATAAATATTTGTTCCGATGCGGGAATCGAACCCGCGACCATTGACTCCGCGGGCGGCGAGCCCCGCCACTGAGCCAATCGGTCGTCTTATAGTGTACTTTATTATAAAAATCTAATCTAATCTAAGTGTACTTTATTATAAAAATATTTTAAATGAGTCCACTTCGACACCGACAAGTACACCGACAAGCTTCGGGATTATTAACGTTATTAATAATAGATTATATATTAAACTAAATTGGATCGTTGCTGCTAAATATCACAGGTTCGATTTGGCCAAGGAATGATTGTCAGTATATGAAAGTGAATCGATAACTAACTAAAAATTTGTGAATTTCATTTTTAGCACAGAATGTATTTTAAGTCATAAAGAAAGCCTTTAGTGGAAGGAAAGGTCGGATAAAATTTGTAAGTCGTTACGCCTTCTTTTTTAGAATATAATATATATCTATTTTATACGATGCTAAATAGTTTATTACCCTTTCCGTTACTTAATCATCATTTATTTTACAAAACTGTTACAACTGATTGACCACGGCGTACATTTTAAATCATTGGGTATAGAGACTAGTATTAAAAAAAAAAAACGTGAAATACGTTTATTAATTATAAAAAACATATTTTAGGATGAGGTAATTGAATAGGTATTACTCAATTAAGCAAACTAATTATGTCCATTGGCCACTGGATATTATTTTATTGTCTTCAAGAATATAATTAAATAGGGAGAACCATTAAATAATAACCAACGAAATGCTGCGTATTCAGTTCAGTTAATGTAATTATTGGAGTATGTTACATCGTCATGTAATAAATAAGGAATGAGGTTTAAGTTGAAAGTTATTTCAGTGACATTCGAAGCTTTACGAAGTTGACGAGGCGCCTTAAATATTTAAGATGTTTCAGACTCCTTTCGGATATTCCAGAAAGACAATTTCCGTTTTTCTCCTAAGTTATAACCTTTAACCGCTAGCTGTGAATATTATATTTTATTAGTCAATTAAGTGCCGAGCGATCCTTGTTCAGTCAGTAATAGTAAGTATAGCAGCTCAGGGACGAAGCATCTTGGTAGTCTTAGTGAGTGCGTGTTCTACTTAATTTTTTAATATGCTTACCTTTAGTGGGTATTTACATATTTATATTGTCTGTAAAAAAGGAGGTATTACGCAATATATGTACATTATAATTAATTCACAATTGGTGATTGCAACATAGTATTTTAAAAGCTCTGTTATATCTATCATATATACATATATATTCTATTTGTGTTCATGCACATGATATGTGTCTATAATTATATTTTATGCATTTCACATTTCGAACACTTTCAATGGTCTGAGAAGCTTAAATTCTTTTTAATCAGCAAGATAATTATTCGAGTATCATAACATAAATTTTGTTTTCGCATAAACGAAATCTTTATTTACTTGAGAGAAATGTGGCATTTTTTGCTATACTTCAAATAAAACCTGTGTCTAAATTGGTCAAATAATAAATGACTGGAAAAAAGCCTCTAGAGATCTAAGTTAATAATTTTATTGTGTGGTTGGTACATAAGAATGTATTTAATAAAAATTATAAGATAGACTGACAGTAAAGGCAATTTCAGAGCTTAAACAATTGGATATAGAAGCATGAAATATTGCACAGGATTTTCCTATGTAACATATGTAGGTGAACATTAAGAAATAAATTTGAAAATTCATCAAATGATTAAATTATTAGCATTGAACTACGACTTTGTGATATTCAAATCATGACGATAATAGGAAATATAAAAGTAACGTTTAATTTCACATACGTTGCTGTTGTTCCGTAAATAATGGATTTTCGAGAAACATGTTCTCGTTGGAACAGTATTAGAAATGATTTTTAGTTAGATATGAAAACATTTGACTCTTGTATTTTCTCTATAATTATATTCCCTAACAACACACTATATTATATGGGCTTGATATGATTTGTAAGGAAGAATAAATATGATAAGCAAAAACTAATTTTATTTCAATAATAATAATTATTATTATATTTTAGTCGCATTTAAGCTAAATTAGCGTTTGTTATTAAAAAATATATCCTATATAATATTTTTTTTTCCCCAGCCCATATATGTCTCACTGACTGAGCACGGGTCTCCCTATTTCTTGAGGAACGGACGTTAACCCACCACGCTTGTCCAATGTAGATTGGCGGCATTAGAATTAATATCCAGACTCAGAATAAATATCTGTAGGCCATACATTTATTTATTCCGATGCGAAGATCGAACCCGCGTCCATTAACTCCAAGGGCGGGGGGCCGCGCCACTGAGCCAATTGGTCGTCTATCTATATGTAAAAAAGCATATCAAGAAAAAAGTATCTTTTTATGAGCGTTATCAAACCCTATTCCGGATGCAATCTGCTCCCGACGCCCCTCGTTAAACCGCGAATAATATTTGATACGCCGCTCTTATTTAAACCATATATCAAATATAACAACTGTATTCGTTCAACATTTTTTATAATGCTATTTGCTTATATAAGGATTTAATAATATAGCATGTAACATCGGTGATAGCCTAACATCGTAGCTACGATTCTATTTGATTATTATTGATGTGAACAATAATTTTTTTATACAAGGATTATTAGCTTAAATGAAACTGTTCAAGATGATTTCAGTAATATTATAAACGTCCTAGTCTCCTTTAAAAAAAATAAAAAAACATCTTTTATAACATTTATGTATATATGCATATAAAATTTTAGAGTGCTTTTGCTTTTAATTCTTATATATTTTTGAAGTAATATCAATGAAATTCAATAAGAGAGGATCAAATATAATTCTTATAAAAAAGTAACAAATTTATTGGATAGAAATCGTTTAGGCTGATCGACCAAGAAATATTGTTATTTCTCAGGTACCTAAAAGTAATGTAAGTCTGTGACGTTGGCAGTTTGGAACTCTAAGGGTTACATATAAAATTTAGGTTTTTTACGGGGGTGTTCAGGTGAACACGTTTTCTTTTTTTTCACATTTGAAATATTTATCATATAAAATATATGACAAAGGGTTCTATCAATATCAATATCAGCCCGCGGCAATCACTTCTGGACATAGGCCTCACTCAAGGCGCGCTACCTAGCCCGATCTTCGGCTACACGCATCCAATCTCTGCCAGCCACCTTGCGCAGATCGTCGCTCCATCTAGCAGGGGGGCGTCCCACACTACGTTCTATATATTGTAGTAATTTTTGATTTACACAGAAAGAAAGATATCTGTATATATAACGTGGACACAATTTGAGTGAAGAAGCTTATATTTAGATACGAGACATAGATATGTATAGTACTAAAACCAATTGAGACAGTCATAGCATATAGTAAAGTAAATACAGCGCATTAGAGTTGACTCGCACTTAACTTTCGTACGCCTGTCAGCACCAGACTAACATTTGCTGATTGCACTCCCAAGCACTCCAGCAAATTAATTAACAGGAACTACTCTGTCAGAGTACGTAGGTATTAAGGCTTTAATTTCGATTTCAATATATTTTATTCACCGAAATGAAAATTTTAAATCAAAAGCAAATATTTGTAAACTTATAATCTATATATATAAAAATCAATTGCTGTTCGTTAGTCTCGGTAAAACTCGAGAACGGCTGGACCGATTTGGCTAATTTTGGTTTTGAATTATTTTTGGAAGTCAAGGCAAGGTTTAAAAAGTGAGTAAATATGATAAAAATATTAGTAATATAGTAAAAGCAACAATTTCGTTTTCCCTTAGAAACTATCTATAAACATTTGATCGTTGTAACGTGACTATTTTTAAGTGACATCAAGTGTAATATATAATAACAATAAAACTTAATTAACTGTATTTAATCTGTGTTGTATTTAATATTATCCATCGCTCCATCTAGCAGGGGGGCGTCCCACACTACGTTCTATATATTGTAGTAATTTTTGATTTGCACAGAAAGAAAGATATCTGTATATATAACGTGGACACAATTTGAGTGAAGAAGCTTATATTTAGATACGAGACATAGATATGTATAGTACTAAAACCAATTGAGACAGTCATAGCATATAGTAAAGTAAATACAGCGTATTAGAGTTGACTCGCACTTAACTTTCGTACGCCTGTCAGCACCAGACTAACATTTGCTGATTGCACTCCCAAGCACTCCAGCAAATTAATTAACAGGAACTACTCTGTCAGAGTACGTAGGTATTAAGGCTTTAATTTCGATTTCAATATATTTTATTCACCGAAATGAAAATTTTAAATCAAAAGCAAATATTTGTAAACTTATAATCTATATATATATAAAAATCAATTGCTGTTCGTTAGTCTCGGTAAAACTCGAGAACGGCTGGACCGATTTGGCTAATTTTGGTTTTGAATTATTTTTGGAAGTCAAGGCAAGGTTTAAAAAGTGAGTAAATATGATAAAAATATTAGTAATATAGTAAAAGCAACAATTTCGTTTTCCCTTAGAAACTATCTATAAACATTTGATCGTTGTAACGTGACTATTTTTAAGTGACATCAAGTGTAATATATAATAACAATAAAACTTAATTAACTGTATTTAATCTGTGTTGTATTTAATATTATGAATATATTATATTAATTTGTATTGTAAGCAAGTTTCAAATTAGAACCGTACTCTAGAAACTTTATTTTGTAAGCCTTTGTGACATAAAAATTTTTCAAGCAACATTATGTGTAATTAAAAATAATAATAAAAACTAATTCATATTTTTTTTATTGATTACGATTTCTTTTTATTCCTGTTAAATTTTGACCAATTTTTTACTAAAGTTGTAACATTCTGCAATTCTCGTTTAGTTTTTTTATTTATTGAGCCTGAGGCGGTACGAAGTTTGCCGGGTCAGCTAGTTCTTTATATTTTATTATTATTACGTCTTGCTGTTACCATATATTTATAAATATAAAGTGCCCTTTGTACATGCATTGCCTATTTTATGGCAAATTAGTGCATAATGGGAAGGAAAGAAGGAAGTAAAAGAAGAGGACAAAACGCTGAACCTCTAATCTCTACAGTGACAGTATGAAACGTGGTAACAGAAAATTGCTACCACCTAACACCAATATTTTGTAAACGTGTATTTCCATAATCGAGCAGGCCCCTTCATGTATGGCTCTACCGTTATTAATATTGATCTACGGTTCGAAATTCGCATAATACAGCTTGCTTTTATACTTATAATTAAATTAAGGTAATGGTTACAATTGAAGAATAGTTAGACATCCGACTCGTAACGCTTTTATGCGTCTAATTAAATTTGACATTTGTTACAATTCGTAATATTACCCGATCATTATCATGAGATTTCCTTGAAAATTCGAAATTCAAATCGCTGTTTTATTGGGCTCAGAATCAATACAAATATTTAAAGTATAAAAATTCATAAAAATAAATTATGTCACGTGAATATTCAATAAGAACAGGAGCTGTGGACGAGCTGACATAAAGCGGCGGACTCACAAGTCATATCTTGCCTTCTTCCGGACACATGCCGTGCTGTTATGAACGATACGGTCTCTACAATTTTATGTTGGTTATAAAAATCTACGTAGCATTTACTACAAGAAGTGAAATATAAAACAAAATATTTTTTCAATCTCCTGTGATAATATTATGTTAAATTTTAAATTATGCATAATATTTGATATATAAATTTCAGTACAAAGTACAAAATATAACCTTTTGAACTTCTTTCCCAAAAGAGTAATATGAAAAAATGTTCGTAATAAATCATAGATTGGTAGATACGGCAAAACCTTTATCGATAAAAATGCCGCTCATGATTTATCCTTAGAGAACAGCTGCGGGAAAACGAAGAAAAAGAACTGTCATTTGTTTTTTGTTCTAAAATATAAGACACCGCTATCTGTCCGAATTCGAAGTGAGGTTCATATTATTGGAGTCAAATTATGATCAACACGCAACACCTCTTCTTCCTTCTCGTTGCTTAACATAATCATTTATAAGTTAATATATTTTTAATTTTAATATGGTAATAATATTTTAAAGTAATGTTTTAAATTTTTTTGTAAATTAAAGAATTTTTGATAAAAAGACAACAAAAGTAAATACAATACATTTATAAGTAGAGATGTTACTTATCTTTCAAATACTTTTACAAATTTGCCATGTTTAGTTAGTAATTTCATAAAGGAAACCGAGTAAGAGTAACTTAAACAAAAACAATAATAGCTAAAACGTAAAATAATAGCGAATGCTTAAATTGACAAAGATAGGTGGAAATCTCTAGTAATATTTTTTACACCCCTATATATATCCCGCTGCTGAGCACGAGTCTCCCTATTTCTGGAGGGATAGACAACCAGCCACTCAGCTTGTACAAGGCGGATTTAAGCAGCACTCAGTCTGGGTATAAATACCTGTAGGCTATCTTTAATTTTTACAAAATTCAACTATCAACAAATATTTAGAACTATAGCCAATTTTAATTTCAAAATAAACAGTAGTGCATTAAATAATTGAAAAATCAAATGGCGCGCTGCTCAAGTGTTTGCTGTCTAAGCCAAAGGTAGTAAGTAGTGTGTTTGATTCCCGCATTAGGATAAATATTTATATGGGTATTATATGGGTTTATTCTGATTCTAGGTATTTATTTGTCTATATATATTATTTTTGCTATAATATGTTTGTGTTAATAGTTGATTCAGCGACGTATAACAAGAGATTACAAATACAATAGTCGTTGATAAGAAAATTATCACACTTACAACATTTAACAACAAATAATTTTTATTTATCTCAATTATTAAGCATATATAAATTGTTCAAATAAAAAGCTTGAAGTGTAGACAGACGCATGATAGTAAAGTAATAATAAAAAAACTATTGTTATATCTTAATTTTAATCACTATTATAAATTTAACAGTGATTAAAATTAAGATACAACACAATAAAACGAATACACAATGATAACGTACCTTTGTTCCTAAGATTTTAAACTTAAAACTAGACAAGCATTAAAATCACAGATATGTACCTAGAATACTTCACTCACTGCAACAGAAGAAATCTTAAACATATGTTAAAATAAGTTACACAATCATTTGTTAACTGAGGAATAGCCAGCTGGTAGTCCAAACTGGGGCGCCACAGGAGCCAAACTGAAGCCTCTCGAGACAGTCGACGAGCGTGCCAACGACCCTGCGTTGGCAGCCGGCACGCATGATCGAGCCAAACAACTAGTATTATCCAAATTCATTCCACTATACGTAACATTTCATATTTAGTACCTAAATAAACATTAAAAATGAATATTTATATATATATATATATATATATATATATATATATATATATATATATATATATATATATATATATATATATATATATATATATATATATATATATATATATATATATATATTGATTACATATTTTTAAAATGGTTGTTGTTACCTTCTATTACATAATATAGAATAAGAGCACCTCAGTTCTAAATGTGGGTGTCGTCGAAGGCGACTATAGAAGCAAATATATAATTAATTGCGATGTCTTATTACAACAACACACTTCCACCTCTCGGAAGCGGCGTGTGTGCTTAAAAAAACGTTAACGACGGCTGTTCTCGTTATGGTATTTTTTCTCAATAAATTCATTTTTTTCTAAATACGAAGTTCTCTAATAATTTCCATTTGATACGCTTTAAAATCATCCGTTAGATGGCATTAACAGTGAAAAACGAAAGGAGAAAAACGTTTCTTCATTTAACCTTAGATAACTATAATATTACGTTATAGTTATTAGTTTTCATATATTACGTAGGAGTATTATTAGTTTTCATATCTAATTTGTTGTTGCACGTCACACTCAAACTTCAAAATATGTAATTGTAAACCCACTTGTATATTGTTTAATATAATTTTAAAACGTTTTCTATTATTTGTTAAACATGAAATGAAAATAAATTAAATGCTATGTTAGCAAGACACACACACACACACACACCTACTTTCCGGTAGGGTAGTGTTTCAAAACTTTATAAGGGACACTATGTAACTTACTGTGACATAAAAAAAACGATTTACATTGCCAAAATGTATAAAAAGACCTTATAAATATGATTTTTAAACCTGAAGATCTAATGAACACAGTTGTAATGCAGAAAAATGTAAAAAACCAACTCGTTTTACTGGCTCTTCTATAAAATATGTTCCTTACTAGATTTTAAAATAGCGCAGCCGATATATTTTGTAAAAATAAAATAAAACAATATCCGCTTTGTGCTTGAAGAAATAACTCAACGAAACAAGCTCGGAGGGAGAACATTTGGGGAGATCAGATTAAGTGAAATTGTAACACTTCTCACGTTTTAAAACTTTGCTCTCTTATCCGAGTTGAAGTTGAGTGAATCATGTATTAAAATGTTTGCTGCAATATATGACACGATGTTTGCCAAATGTGACTTGTGATGTTGATAACATTAAAGCGGGAACAAGTTGGTGAACAACAATCCAATGCCGTATTATTTTACCACAGGGTTATTTTGTTATATTACCTTCTTGAGTCTTTTATGTAATAAAATACAGAGTAGCAGATTCTCCTATCCATTATATCTTAAACACTTGTTTTTTTTTAATAAGTTTTATGCAAATTTTATGACATTTTTCAAATGACTCACGATATTTTTCATTATGCGTTCAGAAGTTAAAAAAACTGGTGTAGGCCATAGTTCTCTAAAAATATCTACCTAAGTATTGACAGGCTTTAAACATTGGATTTTCATTTCTGATTTATTGTACAACGTTTCATTTCTATACGAATAAGTAGCCAAATATTCTTTTTATCTATTTATTGTCGGCTTTTTCTTTGTTAAAGTCAATTTTTGTGTTATAATAGTAAATAATTGTTATGCATACCAAAACAGCTACACAGTACTTGTGCATCTTCTAATTTCTTCGATATAAACTGCTATTAAGTAAATGTTACATATGTATAAATAAATTAAGACATTGATTTGTTTATAGATTTTGTTGTGTTTGTGTTCCTTAAATTTTTCATCAACTTCTTTACATACAGCCTATGTATGTCCTACTGCAGAGTGTCCGAAAGTGTTGGTTTCAACAGTAAGCTAATTACAGCGTTAAATTGTTTTCAACGAAATTATACAATGAAAAATAATTTTGATTTTTAATGCCACTATAAATAACGCTAACCATATTTTGTTTTTAGAAACTCATGCAAAGTTTCTGTTAGAAATACCAGAAGCGATACTTCAGAGGTTCTCGATATAATCTTATCTGAACGTCAGGCGAACAGGAAATTTAAATCCATGGTAACAGAATATAAATTCAAGTTTTCAAGCAATAATATTCCCTCTGAGTCTGCGGTTTGTTTCTGATAAATCTTGACGCTTCTAAATTTGTTTAGTCTAAATTGTATTTTAACATTCAACTTACGAAACATGTACTACAAATTTCACTAAAACAGTACATCCATTTAAAACACAAAGACAGATTAGTACGAGTATAACGTGAATTTATAATTGTATTGTTTTAAGTTGTCGCCTATGTGGGTTGCCTAACTGGACGACGTCCTATGGGGCGCCCCAGGTACCGCTGGAGAGACATGATCGAGGATGGCTTGGCGAGACAGAGGGTGGTGCAGGACAGGGCACGGTGGCGTAAGATCTGTTCGGAGGCTAAGATCTATTTGGGTCGCTGCGCCAACTAAGTTAGTTTTTTATTGTTTTAAATTAATGTGCATGTACTAGATAAGTAAAGAGTGATAGAGGTTTAAAATGTTATAAATCAGACTTTTAAGTTATGCATTTCACAGTGTCTAAACAAGCATAAATTAAAATGCGGTATATATGTTTTTTAACTGTGCGGTCATTTATTATAGATCACGTGTTTCTGTGTGAAATGTTTGGTAAAATTGGATTCGGTGAAAAAGGGTTAGGTGATAGATGGAACACGTATAAAGTAAAGTTACCATAAAATCAAAATTTAAGTTTCGCTCTAGAGTTTTACATATAATATTAAAAGAGTGAAAAAACTATCACCATAATGAAGTGTACGAGAAAGTCTAAGAAATTGTATTCGAATTAGCGGTTCATATGTAGACAATTTTTTTTATGGGATAGGAGGGCAAACGAGCAAGCGTGTCGCCTGATGGAAAGCAATCAACGCCGCCCATGGATAACCGCGACACCACAGGAGTCGTGGAAGCGTTGCCGGCCTTTTAGGTATGTATAGGCTTGTTTTTTGAAGGTTCCAATATCGTAGCGGTTCGGAAAAGGGTAGCCGATTCCACAAACTGGTGGTGCGTGAAAAGAAGTTACGGGAGAAACGCACCGTAGTCGATCGCCACTCATCCAGATAGTGGGGATGAAATTTTTCTTTACGGCGAGTTGTGCGGTTGTGGAATTCGGCGGCGGGAATTATTCCAAACAATTCCTCGGAGCACTCCCCATGATAGAAACGGTAAAAAATGCTGAGAGATGAGACATCTCTCCGCAGCGCTAGAGAATCAAGCCCATCGGTGAGATCTTGGTCATCAACGATTCGGATCGCACGACTTTGAATGCGATCAAATGCAAGAAGTTGATACTGGGGAGCCCCGGCCCAGAGGTGAGAACAGTATTCAATGTGTGGCCTGACTTGTGCCTTGTACAGTTGGAGGCAATGGCCAGATGTGAAATACTGTCTCACTCTACTGCACACCCAGCTTTTTCTAGGCCAGCTTGGCCTTTTCTTCCAGATGGCCGCGGAACTGGACGTCATACGATATGTCAACGCCAAGGATTCCGATATACGGCTTAAGATTAAGGGGAGTGTCTCCAAAGCGAGGAGATACGACAAATTAAATTTTTATTTAAACATACATACATACATACAGTCACGCCTGTCTCCCTGTAGGGTTAGGAAGAGACCATAGATCTCCATCCGCTACGATTCCGACACACCTTCCCCGCCTACTTCACATTCATCCATCTTTTCATCCATCCTTCCTCTCATATTCATCGAAGCGAAACGGCTCTCCGTTCGTCGCTTCTCGTCCTCGTGGGTGATGAGGTACGTGATGGGTAATGAATTACGTCGCCGTCATTCTTTAACGAAGGTATATTATTAACATTCGTCATAGTGAATCCCACGACCCGCAAGGGAGGATGTAGGTCAGCCCCAGCAGAGCCCCGCATGAGGTAAGGCACTATAGTACCCGGGGGAGCCCGAACCCGAGACGGTTAAAGATCATAATAATTTTGATACGATAAAAACACAGTTTAAGAAGCCTTGCGGCCAAAGTACCACTAGTTATGTTGGCAAGGATTGCGTCTACAATCTAAGGTCGTCGGGTTTGATTCTACGATTGAATTACTCATATTGAGTTGAAGTATATTTCTTTAGCACAAGCAACGTTAGTTTATTTGGAATGGAAAACAGGAATTCTAGTAATATCAAAACATCGCTAATCTTCTTTAAAAAACCAGTGTAGCCAATCTCACACCTCACAAAAAGGATAAATGCTTACGTAACGAAGGACAATAAACCTCGACTCCCAGAATTCCATATCCTAATGTGTTGGATCCGTGCCAGCGAATATTGGGGCGCGGTATCGATCTTGAGACCGCGACGAAGCGAATCGTAGCCGAAGATAAAGTTTTGTTTGGAGCCGTGGTTAATATTGGGACAACGTGTCTTTTTTCTTACATAACATTTATAGATATTTGTTTATTTAAATGGTATTCAGCCTGTAGCTAATATCATTGAAAAATTTTTTTTTCAAACCGTTCAGATATACAATGAGTGAAAGTGGGCTAAAACTATGATAAGATTAGATATATACTCCTTTACAAAAAAAATTTGTACCTTACAGTCATTGGCTTTTCTATCATCATCATCAGCAGCCTCCGACAGTCCACTGCTGGACATAGGCCTCCCCCATGGAGCGCCACCTAGCCCGATCTTCGGTTACACGCATCCAGTTTCTGCCAGCCGCCCTGCGCAGATCGTCGCACCATCTAGCCGGGGGGCGTCCCACACTACGTTTACCGAGACGCGGTCTCCACTCCAGCACTCGTCTGCTCCAACGATCGTCGGATCTCCGACAGACGTGACCAGCCCATTGCCACTTAAGTTTGCTAATTCAAAAGGCTATGTCGGTGACTTTAGTTCTCTGGCGGATTTGTTCATTCCGAAACATATCTACCAGAGAAACTCCGAGCATAGCTCTCTCCATAGTTCTCTGAGCGACTCTGAGCTTATGAAGCAGACGGACTGTCAGCGTCCACGTTTCGGCGCCGTAGGAGAGTACGGGTAGGACACACTGGTCGAAGACTTTCGTCTTCAGGCTCTGAGGTATGGGCGACGAGAAGACCGGACGGAGTTTCCTAAATGCTGCCCAGCCTAACTGAATCCTTCTATCGGCTTCTTTCTCGAAGTTGTCTCCACCCAATTGCAAGACTTGCCCGAGGTAGATATACTCCTGGACAACTTCGAGAGTTTTACTACTGACGACGGTCGGTTGTGGATCCAGATGATCATTGACCATGACTTTAGTTTTATCAAAGTTCATGGTCAAACCGACTCGTCGAGAGGATTCATTTAGGCTGTTCAGCATCCCTTGCAGTTCCTCCAGCGATTCTGCCAAGATCACGATATCATCGGCAAAACGCAGGTGTGAGATGTACTTACCGTTTACGTTGATGCCTCGTTCTTTCCAGTCTAGCGTCTTGAAAACGTCTTCCAGTGCATTAGTGAACAGTTTCGGGGATATGACATCCCCCTGTCTCACACCGCGATACAACTGGATTTGTTTTGTTTGACTGCCCTGTACTCGAACGGACATCGTGGCGGCATTGTAAAGACATCTTAATACCTCGATGTATCGATGATCTACCTGGCACCGCTGCAAGGCTTCCATGACAGCCCAGGTCTCAATGGAGTCAAAGGCCTTCTCATAATCCACAAATGCTAAGCACAGGGGCTGATTATACTCGTTTGTTTTCTGTATAATTTGCCGCACTGTGTAAATGTGGTCTATGGTGCCGAATCCTCCTCGAAACCCAGCCTGCTCTGGGGGTTGAAACTCGTCAAGTCTTCGTGCGAGTCGATTGGTGATGACCCTCGAAAACAACTTATAGACATGGCTCAGGAGCGCGATGGGCCTATAGTTGCTAAGTAGCGTCCTATCCCCTTTTTTGTGGAATAAGACGACTATGCTCCTGTTCCATGCCCGAGGAGTTCTCCCATTCTGCACGACAGAATTGAATATTCTGCAGAGCTCTTTAAGCACGGGTCGACCTCCTGCTTTTAAGAGCTCCACAGTAATCCCGTCTTCGCCCGGGGCTTTTCCATTTTTAAGTTGTCCGAGGGCCAACTCCATCTCCTCGAGGGCAATATCTGGCAGCTCGTCGGTGTAGTGGCGGGAAAGCGTGGCTCTGGGATCATTATAAATGGGTTCAGGTTGTGGTGCATGAGAAGCGTATAGTTTGCCGTAGAAGTCTTCGATCTCACCGAGAACCTCAGACTTCGACGTGAGTATTCTGCCATCCTGGGTTTTTAATTTTGTGAGGTGGCTTCTCCCAAGCTTTTGTGCATATACTTTAGGGCCCTTGTGTCGCTCTATTGCTTCTTTAATGGCGTCAGCATTAGAGCGACGCATGTCCCGCCGCACGCATTTCCTGATAAGCTTGGTGAGTGCCACCTGTTCCCCATGTGTGGTCACTTCACGCCGCATGTCCATTAACTGTAGTGTCTCGTCTGAGAGCTTGGACTTTCGGCCCATACGCTTCCTTCCACAAAACCTGTTCCCTTCGTCCCTCAAGGTCTTCACCACACTGTTGAGGTCCTCGTCAATGTCCAAAGTGGGTTCCAGTATGTCGAATCGATTTTTAAGTTCCAATTGGAAGCGTTGAGATCCCGCTACAGTTTCGAGCAGAGTCGGTCGGAGCGTGGACTTCACCAGACAACATCTTTCAATCTTGAAGTCGATATTCAGAGTGCCTCTCACGATTCGGTGATCACTGCCGGTATTGAACCTATTGATCACTGAGACATCTCTGAATACGTGTCTTTTGTCCGACATGATGAAGTCAATTACATTTTTTGTCACAGTATCGGGGCTTCGCCACGTCCACTTCCTTTGGGGCTTCTTCTGGAAAAAGGAATTCATCAGATAGAGCCCCTCTTTCTCCAGGAAGTTGACCAGCATTTGTCCCCTGTGGTTCCTCTGTCCAAAATCATGTGGTCCCATAATCGATTCGATTCCTGTTTGCAGCCCTACTTTGGCTTTTCTATGGATAATATTAATATTTTTAGTAAATCATAAGCTTAGATGACTAGAAATTTCTTATTTTCTTTCTGTATTTTTTTAGGATTTTTTAGGATTTAGGATCGGTGTTTTAGTAAATGTAAACAAAAATCCGTGTGAAAATGGACATTTTTATCGGTATAGTGAACATAACGCTACGTACGTAGTAATTAAGGTATTTTAATAAAAAAAAAAGGATGATTAATTAATAACGAGTTTGATCTCCCGTTGCAGAAGGTGGTGCAGCACATGCACTTGGCATACTTTCCAGCAAGCTTCTGATGGTGCCCTGTGGAATGTTCCAACTCAGCCGAGATCACAAGTTTAAGCTCCCTGATGTTTTGTGGAGGTGGTTGGACACATCGTACTCGCCTTATTAGGAGGTCCCAGACGTGCTCAATAGGGTTAAGGTCGGGGTTTCGCGCTGGCCAGTCCAAACGACGAATAGCGATCACTTGCATATAAGCGTCTACGTCACCAGAACGGTGGACTCGAGCATTATCATCCATGTAAATAGCATCTTCACCAATAACAGTCAGTGCCGGTTATGCATTTTGACAAGGGATTCCTCATCGAATCGAATACTATCTCGATACGATAGCTGGACGCCCGCCAAAAACATAAAAAATCCTCCGCCATAAGGGAGTGATTTCTTCAAAATACACGTGAGCATAGTGTTTCACTGTCTTCGTAACACTCGCCGATCTCGATCCTCACCATGCAGATCAATTTGAGCCTCATCAGTACGCTACTCCAGTTACCTGGTGTCCAAGATAGGCAATTTCTAGCGAACCTCATTCGAGCAGTCCGGGGCCGTGCTAGTCGTCGACTGCGTATATCAGCAGCTAAAGGCATCCTCCTTACAGTCCATAACCTAACTTGTGCTCCTTGTACTTCTTCCAGGTTACACGCAACATTATCCAATGTTACGTGTAACCTGATACACCTCTTTTCCAGTATCGCTATGATTATACTAGCTCTTATTACTTTTTCTGCTACTACAATAGACACATATCTGTTTTAAGTTACAATAAGGCAGGATGATGCGAAAAACATAAATTATTCTACTAAAAATAACAAAAGTTAGTTTTAATTGCATAATAACCTTCTAACAACACACCTCCAAAAAAAGTCACAAACTAAATAGGTATTATTTTTTAAAAATACTAAAAAAGGGATTATTTTTTAAAAATTTGGAATTATTTTTTTCATACCCAGACTCTTCATTAAATGCCAGTAATATAGTTTGACTATTAAAACCTCTTTAGAACTAAATTATTATCAATAAAGTAGAAAAATTAAAACCGCCCGTTTTCTTGCATAGGAGTGTATATTAAACGTTGTTTTCCGAAGGACACAGAATGATGATAACGTATTTGTTGTAAATATCATAATACAAAGATTTCATTTCTTCATATTAACTACCTTTTTTATGGTAGAAAACAAGTAAGCAAAAAAAACCTACACTCAACCCCGATAATGGACATTTGCAAATCAAGGGTAAAATGGAAAAGTTACTGACCGATAAGAAATTTTGCTGTTTGATCGTTTCATCGTCCTATCAGAGATATAGCACACGGTATTTCTAGATATTGCTTGTGCGAGAAAAAAAAACATCGAAAAACACACGGTATCGGACCACCAGAAGAGGATGAATTTTGTATGTCGTGTGTTGCATGTTGTAGTGAAATTCAGTGGCAGAGAAATTATTCGGAACTCAACCCATTGCAAAATTAGTCAAAGCTGAGAGACGATATATGTATCTCCCTGCAATACCCATAGAGAGATTTCAACTGTTAAATTATATTGAACGATCATTCATATTTAAGTATTTATTGGGGATGATCAATGCGTTCACTATTTATTTATAGTTCATAAAATAAATATAGGTAAAATAATCACTTATTTTCAAAAGTTAGCAGATATAACCATGGATAGATAGACTAATAATCAATAAAAAGAATTTATATGGGTGCTGTCATTGGAGCCAAAGAAGCCACAAAAGGTACGTGGAAAATTAGAACGCAGAATACCTGTTATGGCTTTATATATATTTTATAAGTAGGTAAAGAAAGAAAAATACTTTTCTTTTATTAAATGACTCATTAAGTAACTTATAGATTTTTTCTCTGGATAAGTAATACTTTAACTAAAAAGACATAATTTACCACCAATACAAACAATGACATATTTTTGAATCCATTTTTTTATTTGTATTTATTATATCTAAAAGTTATCATATATTATTTAGGTATAATTTGCAATTTTGAATATATTGAGTCCTAAAATATACTTTTTATCATCTGTCATGTCACGATTCTCTTAAGTTGCTATATTACCCGCTCACATTTTGTGTGAATTAATTGATCCCAAAAATTGACACCACTTTATGACAAATGTATAATAATTCCTTCGTCTGACACAATAACAATTAGCGTGTACGACAAATGTATGTGTATAACACAGTCTTGAATATTTTATAATTTTGCACATGGTTTTAATGTTCAAATAAATTTATTTTGTGGAAAACGTTATTACTTAGAAGTACTTGGTATTATTAATGGAGGCGCTCATGGCTCAGCTTTCAAAGTTGTATAATATTTCCGCGGTTTGCTTTAGATTGAGTGTCAAACTGGCAAGATTTTACGTGTTACGTTAAGTGTTTCGTCTTGGGAATAGTTCTTGCAAACTTTAATGGCAGTTCAAATTCATATATACCTCAGGGGAAACTTATTAAAATAATAATAATAATTACACAGAAACACACAATTGCATTGAAGTATAAATATATTACATACACTTGCACTTAAGTATAAACATATTACATACATATGCAAAGTAAACTGACAATTTTTTGGCGATTAAAAATAAAACTTGGTCTTGAGAAATAATTATGTAAGTGAAAAGATATTTATGTATGTTACAGTTCCAAACAGTATAAAAAGAAACTGTTTTTGAAGGTACATATATGTCATGTTCCAATAAATACCTTGTCCGAAAATTGTGGATTTTAATGCTTAGCAACAACTAACTAAGCTTATGTTAGAAATAATAGATCGTTTATTAGTAGGTAGAATCGAACATATAACGTTAAATTGTAAATGTCTCCAATCCAATTGCACGTGCACTACTGGAAATAAGCTTCCTCTAAGACGCGCTACTTAGCTCTTTCTTCGATATTACAAATTTGTTTTTATTTGACGTTATTAAAAACTTTGTTTTTATGGGATAACTAGTTAGTAATGAATATTAAAGCCACTTTGTATCTCGACATAACGAAAGGTTTATTCGTTAAAATTAAAACCCGAAGTGACGAGGAACAATTCACAATCTGTAGACATTTTACCAAAAAATATAAAATTATCAATACTAATAGAGTTAGTTTTTGGGAAAATTTCAGAAAATACGCATTGTGTGGAAAAATGTATGTATTCGTTAAGCAGATCGTATTTGACTAATTTCGTCTTCATTTAGTAACGTCAAAACTTACTGTTTCCTTATTACTCATACAAATTATCTTAAGTATGGAATCTCTACAAATACGAGGATATCTTTAACAAGGGTACCGAACCCTTCGGCTAAAGTTTCTAAGCTTGGGTTCACATTAATAATCCTGCGTTTGGCACCCGACACGCCTCACTGGCTCTATTAGGAATTTCTTATCGACTAGACCTCTATCCATGTTATAGTATTATGTTTATTTTTATATAAAGTTATAAAGCGTGATAGATTTTTGTTTATAGACGGCAACGATTATTGATTAACAGATTCTTCGTTTTATATTTGCCTACTTATATAAATATGATGTATTAATATAAAAATATTTGAATAATAACCATCAGGATAGCCAGCAAAAACTGGACGTACGAAGCCAAAGATCAAACTAGTTAGTTCTAAAAGCTTCTTAGGTCATGTCCAGTTGTGGTTGATCATGATGTAACATTTTCTCAAGCTAAATTCATACGGCGCTAAATTCGTATATTCAAATGCGAAGCACTTCATTCCGTTACTATTTTACTCGATGATTTTTTTTTCATGAGAAAGTGGCTTTAAGTACTGTGGCGTGTCTGCCGTACTGCTTCACGGCGACACCCGGGATCTTCAGGGGGTTTCTTTCATCGAATAAAATTCTTCAAAATTATATTAATTTATTCTTCCATTTCATTGACAATTATATCTTATTCATATTAATACTATATTATATTTTACACTTTTCAATTTACATTTTATATATGTGCCGAACGGGTGAAATGTCTACATATATGCCGTCAATCGAACTAATATTTTGTTTTAATAGAAAACTATTTCTTTTTAGTTTTAAATAACGAATTTAAAAAAAAATAATACAAAAAGTTTCATTGTATTAGTGACACATTTATTAATGTATCACTACAGTACACATTTATTTTATTGACATCGATTGTAATCATAAGTAAAAAATAAACGTGCGAAGGTAAAATTAACACAAATAATGTCTACAGCAATTTTAAATCCTGGCAAAATTTGGGTATAAAATTACACAGAGTAAAAATAATTATATTTTTCTGCGAGCGCGAGCCAACCTCGGTAATGGGCAGTTGGAATTGCTCGTGAAGGAATTAGTGCGAGCTGCTCAAATATTTAGACTGTTTGCAGTTCTTTGGGAACATTCCGCCGAGTGTTTGCAATGTTTCCCCCGTGCAGGTTTAAAAGGTATCCATTATTAAAAAGCTCACGTACACGGTTTATTTTGATGTTTTAATGTTTTTTTAATAATTTCAAACGTAGTCCTCAAGAAAAAATTATATATATTGTTTCATTTTCATTTCAAAAACATAAAGTCAATAGTATAAGGTATTTTTAGCGTATTTATAATACGCATCATTGTAGTCTTAATAATACTAGGCTAATTGTTTTATATATTTTTTATTTAATTATTAATTATTTACAGCCACAAAATCCAAATTAAAAATCATACGCATCCAAATCATACGTATAATTAATAAAGAACAAAATATACTATCTGTTGTATTTTAGTTTATTGAATAAACAGTTTTTAAAGTCAACTCTTCCGAAGTTCCCCTTCGCGCAGTCCTTACGTAGGATTTATGACACTTTTTTTAACAACACGTCTTGTTCTGATAGTTGTTAGTTCATGTTAGTGGGGATGCATAAATAATGTGCATGTGCATTAAAACAGCAAGAAAATGTTGGACACGACGCCTCACTTTACTCATCACATACGCTGGACACTTGGATTGCATTAACTATACGAATTCAGGTAACAATGCCATAAAAGCCTTGCATTTAACGACACTTGCAAAATAATTTACATCTCGAACTTTGTAGATTAACACCTGTCCGCGTGGAAGCACAGTTAAGTCTCTTACGTTTTTTATTTATGCTTAGTTATCTGTTTTGTACTGGAAAAAGTGTTTTTAATTTTACGAGTCGAGCGAAAAGGCGCCGACTAAATTGAAATTTTAAATCAACTTGAATCGAACCGATAAAACTTTGGAGTATCATTCAAATGGGCAAATCTTTCATAGTTTTATATTTCATGTATCAATAAAAAGTTAAGATATTGATATAATATTATAACTGACTTAGTCACTGACTATTTTAAATAATAAATTATATTATGAGAAATATCAAAATTACGGAGACCAATTTCAAATATTCCTGCTAGCTAATTCGATGACATACCAACATTTTATCATTACAATAAGTACAAAATTTAATATTACTATAAGCATTTTGTGTCAATCCAAAATGTAAAAGTGTCAGTCACCACTTATCAGTCAATCTACAAATTTAAATTTGAGTAGGTACTTAAAGAGGAAAAAATAAAAAAGGTTGTTTGTTCATTTTTGATAACACATTGATCGTCATTAATTACTTCAATAATTATTGCCAACTTCTTCCACTGAGCTAAAATTTTATTTGTCTCAAGAATGTTTGTAATTAAATTGCAATAATGGAATCAAACCTGTAATTTTTTAAACATATACATTGACAGAAAGAAAAACATGAAAATAGCTGGAAATAAAGTTTTATTAATGTTTTCTTTTTTTTATATGTATCCTTTTTAATGACACCAAAATTAGCCAGTTCCATACAGCAAAGAGAAATTTTATTTCAAGTTTATACTATATGTTTTCGCATATGTATTGTATATATATGCGAAAATACTTTTCCACCGAGCTAATATATGCGGTGTATACAATTTATTCCCTTTTACTATATATGATATGAATAGTATAACACGTTATAATGTTATCATTTTGTAACGTTTCCTCGCCAACACCAAACAATAATATGACATATGTATGTAGATATGTAATGTTTTAAAGTACAATATTAATATCAAAGATAATAGACAATATAAATCGCGAGACAGGTGTCAGATTTTCGTGATACAGACTAGATAAGAAAATGTACACATGTGGGATAAAGATAACAATATTGATAATAAAAATTGTAAACAAAGCTGGCAATAGTAATTAGTTTAATGAATCGGACTGAGCACGTGACGGACTTGATTTATGTTTCATGAATTCTATTAATTCAATAACTTGTTAATTGTAAATTTTAGTTGATTAATATATATTGTGAGTTTGTGAGATCAAAAATGCAAACCAATAATTGTATCATTTATTTACATTCTAGATTTTATTTTGGGGTTTATTCTGATTACTAATTTATTTCTTTTATCTATTAATGTTATAATCATATTACAAAATACATAAGAACACGCTTATATAATTCATATCATATAAGCATTCTTATGTTTTTATTTCGAACGTGTAATATAGAAAGTAAAATGATAATAACTGCTTGAGTCACCATACTAATTTGTAAAAAAACAGTTGACAGCTTACCTAAATAATGTAGAGTTAACTATGTAGACACCTCGAATAATTTCTTAGGTAATCAGATCAGCACTACGGGCAACAAATAGTAAAGGTATAAGAGTTATAGAAGAACTAAAAGAAACAAATATATCAGTAATCGTATTACAATCACTAGCAACACGTTCGCCGGCCGCGCGAATACTGCCGTTGCTGCAAGTGAGTGTCGTAAGCAACGAGCGCGAGCGAGAGGTGTTATGAGGTCACACACTGATCGAAGTTCCTACGCCAGGATTTAGTGGCTTTGACCTTGTAGGTTTCTTCAATTTAAATTTGATTGGATTGCACACTTTTTTTTTACTTCAGCAGCAATTTTCTAAATCAATCATTCGTTTTGAGATTGCTGTAAGGTACTTAGGAACTCTTATTTTTCCGATGTTCACGAGTTATATATATTTAATCTTCAGTTGCAAGTGATCTTATCATTCAAATCTAAGTTTTTCAGTTAACCATAAGATAGTGATGATAACAGTAAGTGGACATCTATGTGAATTGCACAGAATATGTATACATATCTACGTATGTATTGAAGTGCGTTAAGTGTGTGCATACATATCAAAGGTGCTTTATATTTCGTTTCTTCATCAAGTGAAATTAATTTATTAAGACAAAAGAGCGTTGATAATTAAATACATTTTACCACAGGCTCAAGTCTCAAATTCAGACGTTTAATTTAAGAAAAATGTAATTGTTTTTTTAAGCCTCGGGAAAATAAATATTAGGTTAGGGAAAAAGAAACCCAATATTTTTACGTTTTATTTAAACTATATTTAAGATGTTTCGGATGTTTCCGATTGATGTGTCCGATTTGGGTCAAATATGCACTGTATAATTTGTTGCCATTTTAAAAGTAGCTTCATAATGCCTCTCCCATAGAAGTCTTGGTCCTTATTGACCGACAGCTTTACCTTATTGGCCGACCCTCTACCGAGAAAATAATGGATTTAATTTTCGGCAACCTAATATTTCTCACGTACTTAAAAAAAGTTCTTAAGTATTATTATATTGAAGGCATCCAAAGTAACAACGAAATAAAAGATTGATTCATCTTTCTTGAAATAAATAAAATATTGAACGCCTGTAGAGTATCTATTTATCTCAAAATATTATATTAAGGTCCATAGTAGTAATACATTAACGAACACCACCATCACCATCAAAGCTGATTGCAGGTGTGCTGCTAAGAATGGAGAATAATGTTTGTTAGTCGACTTGGGGATCAGAGACTCATCTTTATTATCCAAGTAGACAGAAGATGCTGCCATCTACTAATATTTACTCCCATAGAAGCTTCGTACAATATTAACGGGGAGGAATGATGGCTCAATTTTACGCCCGAATGCATACGGGATCCAAAATAAAAAAAAATTAGTGATATAAAATACATATCATAAATAGTTTTAAAATCTGCGAGTGTTATTTCATTAAAATATAAAAATAAAGATGTGCATATATAGTATTTACACCACTTTAAATTACCTTTTCATTTTATACGTATTATGTCAACAGCATTAACGTCAAAATGATTTACGACACGAGCACAGTTCCGTTACAATGACCTGTAGGTTTTTTCTTCTTTTTATTAATTTTTAACTTATTAAGTTGTACTTTTAATATGCTTTGTTTATTTTGCCTTTTACACTTCTGCTCCGAGTCAACTTTTGTAGACTACTGTAGACGAGTTATTAAACTTATTTCATTACATTTTGTTTAGAACTGGAAATAATTTCAATTTCCACTACATATTGTTTTCTAGTTTCACGTTGAAGCTGAAGTGAAAACTTTTGTTTGATATAGAATTTGTGAAACAATTGTAATGGAGCTTCGATCTATTTGCGAGATACGATAGATAATACAGTACATATAACGTTCCATGATTGCAAAACTTTGCTTTCAACAATTCATAATCCTATAACCACTGTATAGACCATATAGCCCATCTATCCATCCTCCACACATTAAATACTGATTTTATTAAAAATGAATCGTTTCTAAGTATAGTATTTATATCTAACCTTGAAAAGAAAATATCTATAGAAGGAAATATAATTAAGAGACTTTAAAGATTTTTTTTAATTCTCTTTTTAGCTAATTTAGACTTGTCTTGTTTATAAAAGACATTTAAATGAAATGTGTGTTTATTTCTGATATATTCTTTACTTCATTTTCACTTAAGTTTGTACAACAAAATGATAGTCGTAATATATCACTATGATGTCCGCCCCGCCCGACAAGTTATGGGGCGATCGACAGTGGCTGGATATCATTTATCCATGAAGATGGATTGGATGAATTCAATCAATATATAGGAAACCATTGAGTTTTAATCAACATGAAATTTCATTTCAATTTCCACGATTATATATAAAATCCAATCAACATCAAAGACCTTTATGTTGATTGGATTAAATCTTAAAGTTTTTTACGTTACTTATTCCGCTGGCTTAGTGATCCGAAGTGGATCTTTACTTCTGAAACGAGAGTGATTACGTATATTTTAAAATTTATTTATATATTTATTATATAAAAAAATATATTAATACCTACACATCAATAAAGTGCCTGAAAATGTACCTACTAACGGCATATTCCTAGCCAGCACTAGCCTAGTTTGCTTTTCAGCTATAAGAATCCATTTTTAGCCGCCTGCGCAGATCGTCTCCCATTTAAGCTAGAGGCATCTCACACTACGCGCACTTTAATATTCTTACTCCAATAGTAAATACTGTTATCTAAAGACTAACAAACAAAAACTCAATATAAATTAATAATTACAATGTATAGAAATCGAGGTGAGATTATTTATTCATTATTAGTCAGGTTGCGGTAACAAAGAACATGTTAGTTACTGCATGAAATAGTCAATAGTAGGATGAGAAATGGAAAAGTACTTATAAAATTATAATTATTACATCTATACATATTATATAGCGTTCTAAAGGTCGCGCTGTAGTAATAAAAAACTAACATAATTAAAAGTAACTTAGCAATTTTCTAATCGATTAAAATAATTTTATAATGCATCTGAACTCTAAAATCATACACCAATCTTGGAAGGTATTGTAAATATTTAAAATAATAACAACGTTAAGAACTCTATATTGAATAGTGATATGAATAGTCTGTTAAAGTTTAGATCGCGAGACAAATTTATGGCCCTAATTACAATGGGTAAACGTACATCAATGATATTATTAGTCTTGTGGAGACTGTAATCTCA
The DNA here is from genome assembly GCA_031353405.1 of Baronia brevicornis. Taxonomy (NCBI): domain Eukaryota; kingdom Metazoa; phylum Arthropoda; class Insecta; order Lepidoptera; family Papilionidae; genus Baronia; species Baronia brevicornis. The sequence continues at coordinate 54,040 of JASFAT010002490.1, forward strand.
TACGATAAATCACGATGGCGCTGGTTCACTCTTGCACTTACTCTAAAGACCATGTTCCAGTGTGAGCCTTATTAGTTTCCGCAATTAAACGTGAACTAAATTATTTTCTAAGTTAAATATATGCTATCTAATTATTATGCTATGTATTGAATAAACGAAAGTATTAATGGACTTTTCCAGGCAAATATAATAATATTTAAATAACTTTTGTAAATGTAATGAACCAATAATATTATATTAATGAATATATTATGTTGACGATTAAGTAAACTTTTATATAGTTAATAATGAAAAAAAAAAAAAAATGGTTAAAGTAATATTTCACTTAAATATTGTAATGGCATAAAACCTTAAAAATAATAATATTGTATGTATAATAATATCATAGTTTACATAGTCTATTTAACCAAGTTATTTATAAAATAAATAAAAAACTAGGGAAAGGTAATTTTACTCTTAGTTCATTGTTATGGAACTAATGAAGCGTAGTATATCAGACTTACATCGTGTAAGCGAAAAAGGTAGAGATAATATATAACTTTTATCGCCCAGTAACTTACCATACATTTGCATTAATGTAGGTTATTTTATTTAATCATTTGTTGTATTTAAATTATGCGATTAGGTAAAAATAAAGGGACGTAAAGAGCTTACGGAAGCGTGAATGTAGAGTCTGATAACGCTTAAGTTTTAGACCGCGTTATTTTTATCGCGAAACCGATCTCTTTAAAACACCGCAGTCAAGCGCAGTAAAGGTTATGTCACTGGTCTTTACATTTAAATTAAATTTATAATGTCCAGAGATTTCAACTTCTGAAGCGAACATTAACGGCGATAAAGGTATAATAGATATAAATGGTGAAAAGATTTGAAACAACATTTGGTAAGTACAATATTAATAAATGTTTTTTGATATTTGACGTCATATATCATTTTATTCTATATGGTTATATATATTTTGCATGTAAAAAAGTGTTATATATAAATTATAACCTTTCACATATATTTCATTCTCAATATTTCTATGCTAGCTGGCAATTTTCAAAGGTACTGTAAAATAAAATATAATACAATATAATGATTTAAGGACATGCCATGCCATTTCAACTTTATCTGTAAACATGCTAAAACCTGTGAGTTCTGCATAATCAACAGACAGCGACAGAATAAATCAAAAACAACGATGGAATGCTTATAGGTCAAACGAATTCATAACACTAAGTATATTTATCGTGTTATTGATTTTAAGAACATAAACTCCAATATAATTTAGCTCACGATTATAATTAAATATTTTCATGTTATCTCAAGAAGACCCTAATGTTAAAGGGGTTAAAGTAAAGCCGCCAATAAGACCTAGCACTACAAGAAGAATTAACTAGAACGTTATAACGAGTTAAGAATGACGAATATGATATATATACGTATAGTGGATTACATTATTGTTTCTACGTACAAAAATATGTATTTGCGTCATTATCTTGAAAGAAAATTCACAATGATAATCGCACAGTTTACTCTTCAAATGTTTTGCTTCTTTTCGCTCGTTAGTTGTTCTTTGAATAGAAATATCTATTCTCTCTTGTATCAGGTTCAACAAAAGTTGAAGTTTAATTATTCGTGGTGTAGAGCCAGCAGTGAATTCATTCACCAATTAAGACAATTGTGAAAAGTGAGGTGAATCGTCCATTATCATTAAATACTAAATAAAATTAATATTAATGACAAACTAATTGAAATCAGGATAAAATTGTTCCAAATCTCCGTATTTCATATTTTTGTTTCATTAAATGGATACTGGAATTATATATTTTTACGCTTTTTTGGTTTCTTTTTATGTATGCGAGCAACGTTTTTATACTAGAATTCTTATAAACTATTCCAACTATGCAAATAATGCTTATGCTAGGAAATTTGTCATATAAATTATACGACTCACAATCTCAGTTCGTTCTTATCAATTGAGATATTGCTGCATATAAGTCACCGTCACGCAGTTAAGTCACCTCAAGTGAAATAAGCCAAATAAAAGGACAACGAATTTTTAATAATTAGTGTCCAAAAATATTCAGCATTGTATTGCCATGGGCTGATATTGAGCTATACCTACTAAAAATATACATACATATATACATATAGTCACGTATGTCTCCCTGTAGGGTTAAGCAGAGACCACAGATACGCTACGACCCCTAAGGCAAGAGAAAGAAAAGATGGATTTGCAATAGGTGAAAAATATCTGCGCTAAGTGAAATTGTTTTCCTATCGCTAAATTGTAAAGATATGTGAAAGAATGTATTTAAGGATACTTCTTATAATCACAAGAGGATGTGTGCGGTAATCACAAGAGGATGTGTGCGGCTATGCGATGGAAGAAGGCTGTTATTTACTTTCGTATAATAACTTGTTACAGTTTGGAAATTAATGAGGATGATATCTGATTTAATTTTTAAATAAATCGGAGGTAGTTTATAAAATATTTGTTCCTTTAAACTATTTGTATTGCTTATGTAAATACTGAGACGGAAACGTGACGTTCGTTGGTGAGTTCAATTAGTGGAAACACCACAACATTCTGCTGTTAATAGAGCGGTTGTCGTAGTTAATTCAGTAATTAGGAGGCGTTTGCGTGCAGTAGGCCGTCAAAGTGTGATCCGGAGTGTAAAGCCGCATCGATCGCTTGTTGAAACGGCGCTGATGCAGATAATATCCAATTCAACCATTATATTTCCGACAATTGGTATTGTTGCACGTCCGTGTGTATAGTCTTAATAACTAGTACAAGTGTGCAATTACATATTTGGTTAAACGTCAATGTTCAGTATTATTTTTCAGTGTAAATAAGCTTACACTTGGGCGATATGAACAAATCTAAAAGAAAATAGCTTCTTTTTGCTTTGTTTTGGAAGTGGCCTGCATTGTAAGAATAAATTTATAGCACACCTGGATGTGTAGCGGATTCTTAAATCTGCTACATATAAAGCCGTGCTATAAATTACTATATTTTTTTTACAAAAATCCTTCAAGTGTCAACAATAAGCGATAAGCGAGATATATAAGCATAAAAATTATATAACAATAAGCGAGGCTCTGAAGACCGATTAAAATACAAAAGAAAGTAAAAATAGACAGTTATATACTCTTTTCAATGTATCTTTTTAATATTTACTTCTAGCATAAAACCAAGATTGCTATACTTTGATTGTAATGCAAGGAGTAGAAGTACGTCGAGTGTTGTTACTCCGTAACCTAGATACCATTGATGTGGCGAATAAAGCAAGTGGCGCGCTTACTGCCCTAGTTTGCAGTCCCTCGTCATTAGCCTTTGGCCAGTAAAATGCTGGTAATAATTTTAATAGTGGAATTAAATATATAAATATATCTATGATTTATTTGCAAATTTGTTTACGTATACTATATTAGGTATACATATATAGGTCTAAAATACATTTGAAATTCTATACACATCTTCAAAAAATAAATGTCATACAGAAGTAACGCCTTCATGTAGGTATGCTTAAAGTGAAACACATATTCTAGTTTTTCTTGCATTGTAGAAGGCATATAAATATTATATTTACTTTTAAAAATTCTAACTTCTCGACATTGAGTCTTTCAAAAACAAAATATTACAAGCTATCGTGAAAACAATCTAAAGGCAGTCTCATTAGGAATATTTAATATCGTTAAGGTCATTTTCGTGTACCATATTCATATTCGAGGGCACAAGAGATGAAAACAAAAAATGTGATGCATGCCAAAAATAATCACATAACAAATGTGATTATTTTGACAACATGATTATTTTAGGCTTTCTTGTTTATAGTCCTTTATGATAAAATATAAATGAATCTATGATAACGATATTATTACAAGTTTGATATTATAACCATGGTTTTCAATATCAATCTGGCTTTTACTCCCTACTCTATGGTTCCAATTTGTATAGGTACAGAGCAATCACATCGCCAAAATAACATTTCCTCGGTGACACTGGTACTGCAAATGATGATAACTTATCATCAGGTGATCCGCTTGTTTATCTATCCCTCTCAGATAGCACAAAATGAATTATTTTGTAATTATCACTTGATAATTGTTCATCAGCTAATACGGTTTCAGGCTTCGTCTATAGGAAGCAACAAATGCACTAGTAAGTGCATTTGTTGCAACTTTAAAACGTAGATAGATTTCATAAAATCATTTTATAATCTGGCTTTATTATATAAAGTAATCTCGTCCTAATCCTAATCCCAACCCTTGCCATGTGTAATAATAATTCTGTGTTAATTACAGGACCCAAGCAAAAAATAGTGTACACAATACACAACTTTTTACTATTTTTAAAATCTTAGCGTCGGTATGTAATATTATGAAAACAACCATACTATCCATAGCTTAACTATATATTTATTAACGTGCTTAGAATATTTATATAACTCAAAAAATATGTGGCATGATAAAACATTTTCATCGAGGTTTTGAAAAAGCGAACTTGTATCATGTCACGAACAAATAACAAAAACTTGCACTTTGTACACTCGTTCGAATTTTGTTGCAAATAGATCTTTTTGTAGCGTGAAAATTTCCACGAAAATGCTGGGTTTTAGTTAAATTTTTGTGAGCAGATGCTTTGTAGGCAAAAATAGGATTTTATCATCATATGCGCTTTGCTTGTTACTATTCAAACATTTCGTTTGTAATGTCACGCTAAAGTTGGCTACGCAGTGACTTGAAAATATATTTATCAAAAACTGTGCTATGTCAATATAAATAACAAGCATAGATAATAGTGCTTAATAAAAAAAAGCAAATACAACCTATGCTAATATATTAAATCCAATCCGCCATTAACTACAAGCGGCTTTCGCGGAAATCAAGTGCGCACTGAAGATTGTCATAGCTATATGTATCGCGCTATAACTGTGTGACCCTGACCTGGTGAAATTGAAAATTGCGCAGTTATTTTTAGCTTTGCCTTAACCTATTTATAGCAATTAAAGCTCGTTAATATGAATAGACTTGTGAACGTTACTACAATATTTTTATAGGTTTGTTCTTAAAATCTGGAATGAAACATAATATTAGTTTTATATCATTGTATGTAATATGTCAGTACCCTTTTTTATTTTTTCTACGCTCGTTTTCAAATAATATGTAACACTTTACTATATTCAATGCGGAGCTTTTAATAATAAATAAATAAATTGAAATTGGAAACAATCCTTTTTTAAAATCATTTTCGACAACCCGATTTCTTGAAATAAAAATAAATCTTTGTCTCAGAAAAAAAAATTAATTCTTGGAGTCATCAATAATTAAACAGATAAGAGAAATAATATGTATGTCAACGTGTTTTAAAATGAGATTATTTATTATGTTATAATTATAAGAATAAAAAAAAAACATTTTTCAATCTTATTTCTTTTTTAAATTTAATATCTCGTAATTCTGAAACTAATCTCAATTCGTATATTAAATTTAATACCTTGCCGTGGGTCATAGTAGGTACGTACATTTTACCGTGAAAAACTGTACAAAAGCGGATCACCGCGTACAAACAGAAGGTGTGGGGAATTTGTTATGCAAACAGGAGTTGTTTGAGTGGACGCGGATCGTGTCTACGCAAAAAATACGATGGGAGCAGTTACATACACATTACAAGGAAACCCTTTCAACGGAAAATTTTATATTTTGTGGATTACTTAAAATAATTTATAAATTTTTAAAAATTTCGTTACGTGATCGAAGAAGACTACATTTTATTATTAATTTTTTTTATAAACCCCCCTTTATTTTTCCTATATAAAGTTTTGTAAGGGGGATGCCCTTACAAAATTTTATATAGGAAAAATAAAGGGAAAGGGAAAGACGCAGTTCTCGCTGTTCGTCAAATCGGGCAATAAGGACCAACCCATGGCGATACAACCATACAAAACAAGCCAGACCGAAGTAACACAGACATAAAGAACGAACGAGGCATTTGAATCTGCAGTCTCCAACCCATTCCATGTACATATGTTATACCCAGAGCGGCGACGATGAGCAAATTCATCCACTAATAGACAAAACACACAAACAATTATCTAGAAATTATCATACATTATTACAATATACATTTTTAGGAACCTATTCTAAAAGATAAATATATTGGAACAATTCTTATCTGGCATCCAAAGTGTATTCAGTAATTATAACAAAGACACTGTGAATGTAAATAATTATGAATTTTACGGGTTTATGGTATAAAAAGATTTAGGGAATTAATGTTATACTCACACACTAAATCAAGCAAGTAAATCAAAGTATCTTGTTCTCCGTCGGTTAAATATGACGATTATGATCCCCACTTCACCAACCAAACATGAGGATAACAAAAGGCCATAATTTTGGGATGAGATGGATGAAGGATAAAGTAAATACTACAGCTATTGCAAATTTTAACTATCGTATATTAATATATTTAGCCAACAAAAAATATTTTAAATTTGATATTCAAAATCACTTTCACAATCAATTCATATTTTATAAATTAAACCTCTATTTTATATCGTGTCACATAATCAACTTTTATGCTTTATAGTATCCGACACGATAAAGTTGCTCTTAAAACAAAAAATTGAACTTGTTACTTCGCCGTCTGGCAAGTTTACTGCGTCAATGGTCTAACGCGTTGGCGCTGTGCCAGAGAATATTAGGTCGCCGGATCGATTCTATCTACGGTCAACTTTAAAAACTGGAATCAGTACTTTCCATGATAAAATTAAACTTTAACAGTTAGATTGTTTAACAACTCTAAATAAAGAAGAAATTGTTTTTTTTTAATAGTGGTAGAACCACGCTGCAGACGAATAATTTGTCTAGAATGGCATATTACTTGTCTGTAGCATGAATGGGCCGGCTCGTCCAGGGAAATACCACATTGTCGCAGAAAACCGGCGTCTGAGTAGAAGCTTAGCTACCGCGCTTCGTACGGTGAGCGGCCTGAGTTCCAGAGGCCCTACACCCTCCCCCTTCTCCTCCCACTTCCATAATGTCACTTTCCTTAAAGGTCGGCAAAGCTTCCGCACTGCGGATGTCTATGGGCGGCGTTGATTGCTTTCCATCAGGTGACGCCTTCTCGTTTGCTTTTCTATCCCATAAAAAATAAAAATAAAATTCCCAATTATGTTTAAAAGTATCAATAGAGTTTTGAAGAATTTTATTATCTTCACCATCATTAGCTTACGGCAGCCCATTGTTGAATGCAGTTAGTTCTACACAAAAGTGCGCCGTCACGTCCTATCTTTGGTTCACGCAAGCAAAACTAAATGTTTTGCTTGCCGACCTGCGCAGACCATCGCACCATATAGCCGGGAGGTGTCCCACACTATGTTACGTACGTATTATAGTGGTATGTGGGATTTAAATTCTATACAGCCATTAGCAATATCGTAAGACTAAATGAAAAATAGTAAACAAGTTGAAAAAAGAATTTCAAGTATAGATAAAAAAAGGTACACCTAGCCATGTGATGGGTATTATCGTCACAGATCTGTGTGACTCATGTACGTTCTACTGCTGGGTATAGGCCTCTCTATTTCTGGAGAAACGGACATAAACCCACCACGTTTGTCCAATGCCGATTGGCGGGGTAACCAGACTATCAGAATATCATTGATTCTGTAAAGCGGCAGCTCCGCCAATGAGCCAATTGGTCGTCCTCTCATGTTTGACATATGTCTCCTGCCTCTCAAACGGCTTAGTTTTGACCATAGTCGCCGCACTGAGTAGGTGGATGCAAATCAAGCATCCCGAATCAGAAATGCCGCCGCCCGTGACTTCCTTTTGTCATTTTATGCCTTCATATGTGTTCTAGATTTACTTTTATTATATTCGTCCTGTAAAGCTTCGTTCGTCTACCAGCATAATGTACAGTTTAGATTGTCAATTGTGTAGGCTGTAACATAAATATACGGAAATTAATATATTTACTACTCAATTAATCGTAATATACAACGTAGCAAGCAAACGCTGCAAGTTACGTATACAACTGTTATGTAAATAACTTGTATAGAGGTCTCTTCGCTCGTTTGTGGTAACATTTCACGATCGATAACTTCCGAGAGTTGTATTTACACTCAGCCAGCTCGCATTATGTAAATTTGTGTTTTAGCATTAATGCAATGGGATTTGTTTAAAAGGGCACTTCTATCGTTTTTTAGCTAATGAAATTTTTATATTTTTCTTTTTTCCTATGTAATCAAGGTTTTTCTTTAATTGAGTATTTAATTTTGTTTGTATTTGAAATTTGATTGTGAAGAACAACGACTATCGACTTATTGTTTTAGGTTTTAATTCTTCTTCTAAGAGTGCCTCTCCGACTTGCGAGCTCCGACAGCCAATTCAGAACAACTTTCCTCCTCCTTCACGATTTAGATTTTAATATGATGTATTAATTATTTATTTTATAATTACTCGCATACACACACACACACACTCTCACACACGCACACTAATACACTATTACTCATATTGATTTATACCAGTAAAAAAAATATTTTCTGAGCGTACACCTATAGGAATTGTTTATTATAGCTTAAGCGCTCTATATAATTCATATTGGACAACATAGTATAATTTATCCGATCGATTGGCTTAGTGGCGGGGCCCTCCGCCCGCGGAGTCAATGGTCACGGGTTCGATTCCCGCATCGGAATAAATATTCATATGGATTTATAACTGTTTATTTCGAGTCTGGTAATCCCCCCATTCCGCATTTCCTTTCCTGCCTCTTCCTTTCTTCTCTATCCTTTCCCTTCCTCTCCGCCAATCCACGGTCTGCCGTGCCAATGGATGCGTGGCTAGGGGCGAGCCTAGTCGCAAGCGTGCTGATCGTCCCGGGGTCGGGCTCCCCGGGGACTATGGTGCCTTACCTCAGCATGCAGGGCCCTGCTGGGGCTGACCTCCATCCACCCTTGCGGCTCGTGGGATTCACTAAGATGAATTTAATATACCTAATTTGTCGAAAATGACGGCGACGTGGTTCGCCACCCGTCACGTCCTGATTCTCACGAGGGCGAAAACCGACCAATGACGAGCCGTTTTGCGGCGATGAATGGCAGCGGATGGAGCTCTGTAGGGGGATAGGCGTGAATATATATATAAAAAAAGTACAATTTATTTTCATACTTTAGTTTCAGCGTCTGCCTGAGTAATAAAAAACAACCTGCAGTCCCCAATCCCTCCGCGTGGGGATTGTGACAACACCTTAGAGTTTTGAGGGAGACCAATGACCAGCAGTAGACATCTACGGCATCATTAATTATGATGATACAGTATAATGATATAGTGTATTTATTGTATAATCGTTACAGTAATACAATATCCACCACAACAAACACGTATTACATTCCTGTGTACTAACAATCAGAACAATTCAAATTCTCTGATAATAGTGTGCTGCGCGAGGTTATAAATAAATTATTCCTTAGGTGTTCGTACACGAATTGAAATCGTGAATGCAAACTAAAATTCACACTTTGCCAAGTATTATAAATTCTGAACTAAAAGTTATGAATTTTATGAAAACAATCACGAAATTAGAATTTCATAAATTTGAACCGATTTTAACACTATTCTGAATTTGAAAATCCTCCTGACAATTTAGTTTTTAAAGTAACTTAAGATTCAAATCCTTCCGAATTCGTTATTGCTATTTTAAATAAGTAACCACTTAGTAAAGTCATCGACGATTTTATGTAATAAATTTAACAATTTCATTATAAAAACAAATAATCTCTTGTGTTCTTTATCTTCAGCATTTCATTATAAATTATAGATTCGTTAGAAGAATGATAAAAATTTAAGGGTAAAAATAATAATGTTATGGTGATACTAAAAGTTTGATATTAATTAATACAAATTGTCATTTATTATACATCTCACATACTACTACTAAATCAGCTTATCTTGTTACGTTTAAGTACTACACATACATATTTTTGTGTTATCATTAGGAGCTTCTACAACCAGGAAGAAAACAAAACAAAACATATATGTCAACTACAGTTGAAGCTAAATATTTTCATGGCGATTCTACTTCATAACGAAAATCTCCAATTCTTCCTATTGCCTCTAAAAAAGAAGAACACGTTAAAGAAAAATAAAGTTAAATACAAAATTTAAATCATATGTAAAGGTTTATTTGATTTTAATTGAATTGATTTGCTTGAAAAATTACAATTGTAAAGTCTCTGGGCATTATTATATATTATTTTTAAATATTAGAATTATTGTATTCAAATTGGATAAATTATAATATTGATTTTATCGTATAATTTTTTCTTTCTATGAATAGTCAGACGCATTAATTTCTAATAACTAATACATTTTCTTCTCGGTTTGCAAAATTCATGCCTATTCATTAAACATATTTCGAATAAATTTTGAATGGTAGTTGCGTTTACAAACTACAATATAAAATAAAAAAATTGAAATAGCTCGCAAGTTCGTAGTTGCAAAACGAATATAAACCCAATCGATAAGCGACGTCTGTGGCAACAGATCGAATCCATAAAGTCAACTCTTATAACTTGGTTTTATGTCCGTCTTTTTATATCGGCGTAGAGCCAAGGACAGGGCGGGGCAATGAAATGCAGCCCTATGGGGCCTATATCGTTATTTGCTTTTTTTTACCTATTACAAAATTGATCGTTGGAATTGATTGTTGTATGTTGTATTAAAAACGTGCTGGTAAATTTTTTTGTCATAAAAGTAAACAGATTAAAGTAAGCTATTTTATTTTATAACAATAGTGCGGTAAAACTTGTACATCTTAAAACTTTAAAATTAAAAGAAAATTAACCTGTTATAAATCACAGATTATTACACCTTCAAGTATAATATAATTCAATTCTCTTAAATTTATTATGGAAATAAGAAATAGCAATAAACAATAAACAATTTTTAAGATAGGTGCTGATATAATTTACTTCATATATGGGTATTTACTGACAATAATATAAAAATTGATACCACTAAATTTTCAAGAAAATATCTTTACTGTTTATTGTTATGTTGATTTTGATGAATTACTTATCCTAATACACAAATTGAACACTCGACCCTTGACTCAGAAAGCACATACTTGGTAGTAGTGCCATTTAAGTCATCAACAATGGTACCGTAATAAATAAAAATATATAACCACAAAGATATTTGAAAATTTTTGGAGATCAAAACGACAAACTATATACAAAATATGAACAAAGAAAATTGCAGTTTCTTCTTTATGCAAGATGATGTTGTTTTGCATAAAGAATAAACTTGAATTTGCATGTCATGAAAAATAAAGGTAAAACAAGTTCGCGTTTACACTCTGTGAGCGGCAGTATTTGATTATTCTCTTTTCCTTTGTGACCCTTTTATTTATATTTACGTTTTAAAAAAGTAGAAACATAATTGTATTTTAATTAAGATCTCAATCGCGAAAAATTGTAACACTGGTCATATTTTTATTATTAATTAAATTATTAATTAAATTTATTGTTTTGAATTGAATCGAAACATTTTGACACAATCTAAATATTTTAATTCAATGAAAAATTTTACGTACTCAAGGTACAAAAAATAATTTCATATTAACCAACACAATCGTTAAAACGAAAAGATTCATATAAGAAACTTACTTCGAAAGGACTATAAAAGTTCTAATTTTAAATATTATGCATAATTTGTAAGTTTTATGTATACTAAAGTTTAAATGTCTCTTACAAAGTAAAATGAGTTGATAATTTATCTTATTTACATATTCTCATTAGGATTAATTAAGTAAAGACATCAAGAAATATGTTTTACGTCTAATTTTTAATTACAGATTTCGTACAGTATTATTAAGATAAACTATAAATGTGTTATAGGCATGATGTAAGTGTAGCTATATATATTTATAATGTAATCTGGTTTTTTCCACATTTAAGTTGTTGAATTTAAGTTGTAAAGTGAATATGAAAAATTATATTGTTAACTAAAGAAATGTTTTATTATATAATAAAAACTTTGTATACAACTTTATTACATGTGATGTGTTGACAGGTTCTAAATGTCATAAGCCTCATGTATGTATTTAGTCTGTTAAATTATTTTTCTATATTATTCATTGTATAAATATAATATCAACATTATTGTTCAATGATTTTTTTTTTATCACATATTTTTTCTATCCATAAGTCATTAATATGCCAAAATTCATAAAAATCTATCCAGTAGTTTCTGCGTACTATGACTTTGCCTACAAACAAATCATTATCAGCAATATATGTGTGTATATGTGTTTCGAATAAAAAGAGTCATAAATAGGTTTAGTATTATTAATTCAACGAAAAACTACCAATGTTTTTTTTATAAATTTATTTCGTAGTATTTTTATGGTATAATATAAGATTTTTATGTTTATTACAAATCGCTGTTACTTGTACGCAATAGTTGACAGCTTTATAAATATCTTCAGTTTGCATGGATTAGGTAAAAACTGCACAAAAGGAATTGAGAGCGAGAGTTGAAGAGATAAAAATAAAGCGATTGATACAAAATGTAATATTAGCTTATTTTAATTCTAGTAAAATAAATCTGTGGAATATTTCAATGAGTTACAGGTGAGGTGCCGTGGTTAAAATAAGACTTTATAAAGAAATATCGTATTAGCTGACTGTAATTTTTAATTTATAATATCAGTCTAGTCGTTACACCGTCCATTAAACATTAACAAGGGAATGCGTGTTCATTTCGAAGATAACCCACGTACTTTCACAGTTTCATTCCCCAAATTCGTGATAATTCCGTCTAATTCCTGGGAGGCCGATATTTAATGGAGCCTATTCGGTATAAAGCTTTGAGCTCTCATGGATGCTTATCGCCATCAATTAAAGTCAACGATGATATATTTGAAATATATGGAAATGAACATAAATATTTAATACATAAATCACACTTTTTCATGGAAATATGAGACGAAAACGAGAAAGCGGTTCTCTTAATCGCAATCGATTGCTGGAGATCGTACATACCTGCAATATAAGAGCTACTACTGCAAATGTATTTCTGGTTATTGAGAAAGGGATAGGATGGCGGAAGGGTTAGCGGGAGGAAAAAGGAAGTATAAAGTGAGCTTCTAGCATTTACTGCTTACTGGCACGAAGCGAAGTAGTGAAACAAGTATTCAGACGTCAGTGTTTTATAAGAGCTTGGTATTATCACAGCCGAGTACGGATTACCCATAATGTAGAAAAGTTGCTTGCAGTTCTTTCAGCAGCATAAAGTCTATTCTATATGTAAATAAAAACAAAGAACTAATTATAACTGCGAATAATCAGCAAGTTACTTCTTTTGTTTCACGTATTTGACTATTCTAATGCTATATTTAAAAAAGATTAGGGAAAATAAATTGTGTTTTGAAACATTTTGTAATGAGATTCAATTTCCTCTACAGCATATGTAACGGGATCGTGTAATTCGAGCGAGCGCGGTACATTTTCCACAACGGTCGTTCCGGGACTCATTTCTGTTGGAACAATCGAACCGGCAATGATGCAGAATCGTTTCCATTTATTACATTCAAACTAGTAAAGTTGATGACTACATTGTATAACGACCACTTGGTTCAATGGCGGGGCTGCTACGGAATCAATGGTCGCGGGTTCGATCCCCGCATCGGAATAAATATATGTATGGCCTACAGATACTTATTCCGAGTCTGATAACCCTGCCAATCCGCATTGGACAAGCGTGGTGGGTTGTTGTTCAATGTTCATTCCGCCAGAAGTGGGGAGGCCTGTGCCGAGACACACTATACGAGTATGAACTGCGGAAAAAAAATGGTAAGTAGTGACATAAAATTAATTTGGTTACTAAAATGAAATACGTATACTACACACTATAAAAGGTTATGTCATTTCAGTAGGATATACAAACATATATAAATGTTTTTTTTATGTAAACTACATCAAAGCTTTCTTTTGTTGTTACTTATATTACTTTGTACGGTGCTTTTTACGCTGCATCTTTTGTTATTGTGACAAAATTGAATGTTAATATTATTGCAATTTCATCAGTAGCTGTAGTGGATTTTATTCGGAACATGTTCAAAAAAAATTTTTGTTAGTTGTTTTATTTCTTATGTCATGCCACAAAATAGCAGTGGTTTTGATAGTTATTAAAAAAAATTATAAAGTATTATTTTAAGTTTTTGCTTTTAATACTATTATCAATTCATTCGTTAACAATAATTAGTAGTGACAAAAATAATAGAAAAAAGAGTAAGGCCATTCATTTACCTTTTTTAAAAGTTAAGGTTTTTGTTAAACTAACAGAGATTATTATTCGCCTGTCTTTAATTAGCTTATCTTCGGAAGCGAAAGGAAAAAGGAACAAACTGACCCATTTCCAATTTAACTGAGGTATCTGTCTGGGTCAGTTTAGACTACCTAGATTCATAGGTCAAGTCGTTGCGATCCTATTTAAAAGTGCAAATTTGTTAGGAAAATGCTGAGTTTGTACTAGTGGTAAGAAAATAAATCACTCTATGTTGTAGCTATACGATATCGTATATTTTTTTGGTTGGCCAAAATAATCTATTATACGAAAGAGAATGCTTACCTCAAAAATTATATCAATATGTAAGTAAAAATTCAATGCATGGGTTATGAAATATATCAAAAAGATTTTAAGAATAAAAATAATGGAGCTATTTAGTTCTCATCATATAATTGACCTTATTAACTTAAATTCTAAAAGATACTTAAATTTATTTATTTTTTGTTAAAGGGGATAAGGATTTTCACATATAACATCATTAACTTAAATATTATAATGAAAGAAAAAATATTGGTCAACATATTTCGCGATCGAAGCACTTTCGTATGTTACGCTGAAGATTATGGATCGATTGTCATTTATTTTTATTTAGATTCTACGTCAAATGGTTAATTAAACTTAGGCTTTGTTTTGGGGATATCCATTTTAAACAAGATATGCGGAAATTATACCAATGAAATTGATTTAGCGCGGATTTCAGAAATTTAATTTCCGCAAATATACAAAATATCATTGCCATGGCATAATTTTAATTATATTTAAAATAGGATGAGTAAATTGTATCCCATATATTAATCCCATTAATATTTTGTTAATGTTTTTTCAATATAAAATCTTAAATAATCATTGTTGGTTAAATATAAAATTAATTTTCAATAATTAACTTTTCAAATTTTCCTTTGTCATTTTCAAAGTATGTATTATATGTCAATATTCGTGCTAAATTCTTTTGTATAAATAAAGTTTATATATATTTTACGACAATTCGAATGGACTAAAGCGGTTGCGGTAATGTAAAAATATAACAATATAACGATATTGTTCACAACGCTAAAATTATTTACTTATAAATATCATTTTATAGCAGAACTGGTGTCTACACGTGCACCGTAATGAAACCAATATACACCCTCGTCTATAGCAAATTAACCAGGATGGGTGTAGTTGTTTTGAATTGAGAATGTTTGGTAGAAAATGAATTCAGTAGTGTTACTTTTGTATTAAAACAATATTTACTATTATATTATAACAATATTTTTAAAGTATTTGAAAAATTAAAACAGTAAATGGACTTTAAATGAACTTACGCAACTTCTACCACTAAAAACATAATACTACATAATATTTAATTTCAGCAATTTATTTCACCCACATTTAATCATTTAAAAGGTGATTTAGCATAACAGCCCTCATAAATAAATGCCGAAACACTTATAAGCAGGAAACGACCAGTAAATGAAATATTGAAATTAATACCTTAAGACTTCGTCAAGTAAGTAATAACAGTTTATACTTTATAAGCAAAATTTAACTGTTTCAAATAAGAAGAGTAAACAATATCACATGTCAATAAAAAAATCACATGTCATACTGTAACCGCGCGTCTTACCGTTATGTTAACGATATTAATACCATATATACCAATATTAAATTAGGGTCAATGTCTTTGTTTAGCTACACGCTTGTCTATAAAATATAATTAATTATGAACATTAATTTATGACATTAATTATTTACAATTTAGGCATTATATACATCCCATGTAAAGTACTACTGCCGGGCATGGGTCCCACTGCGCTTGTCCAGATGGATTAGCGAGCCACCCGGACCCGGAATAAATACTTGTAGGCCATATATTGTATACCTAATCCGATACCGGAATCGCACCCCCGATCACAGGCTCTGAAAGCGGTAGCTTGACCGCTAAGGAAGTTAGTTGCCGTTTATCCATTATTAAGATGATATTGGCTTCAAATCAGAATGTTTTAAATAGAAATAATTGAAGCAATTTTTATTTCCTAATTGTATTATGAGGAGAAAAAAACACTGAAAAATATAGAAATATAAGTGTTTTTCACAAACCTGTTTAGGTGTAACGAAATGTATAGAACAAACACTGATCGTTACAAAAGCACAAGACAAACTGCGTTAGATATGCAGTTTATGAAACACGAGGACGATAAAAATCTCGAACTTCAGGAAGTGAGACGAGGCCTCCTTATGACTAATGACTGTTTGGCAAGCACGAAGCATCCATGAGCCAAAAGAAAGGCTCTTATTCTGGGATTCTTTTAAAATTTATTTTTTATTTGTGATCTATATGGTGCAGAAGCCAACATTATACAAAGTTAAAAATAATTATTGGAGTCAGGCGTTACTTTGCGGAAATTCATCACTATGTGGATAGTAAATTCTCCACCCACTAACCACTATACACAACACCAAACACACATTACCACTTTTCCATCTTGTAAACGGCACGTGTTTCGCCCCAACACGAGGCATATTTATATATAGTAGACTCTACGGAAGACAACCGAAAAGTGTCCTTTCATTATTAATTTTCTGTTATTGTTTTGCTTGTCGCGGATCTTAGCTAAGTAAAACTTTTGACTATCCAAAGTTAAAAAGCCAGCATTTCAACTTTAAATGTTTTGTAACGATTATCATGGACAAATTTGACAGTTATAAATAATATATAAAATACATTGTATAAAACATAACAACAGGCGAAATCCAAGTCAAAATAGCATACATTCTGTGTGCATCCCCGCATTGTCTTGTTATTCTCACACGAACTTCACGTAAACTACATACCTAAGGACTGTAACAAAACCTATTGTAAAATGGTAATACTAAATATCCTGATGAACACGAGATAAGTAACTCACCCAAGTTTAATCGTATTAGGAATAATGGAATTAATAATATACAAGGTTTTGTAGTCGTCGTTGGATTACAGTTGGTTTCTATGATCAACGATCTCTATGGCCATTGTTTCTATGAAAAACATTCTTCATAATAACCACATGTTAATGCGTGCGTAAAGTGATTGTGTGATGGGTGGGTATTGGCTCTGGGAGAAACCGTGACGTAAGTGCCAATAATAAACGTAAGAACTTTCATCTCAATCGGATGAACGAAGCGCGAACGCATAAGGAACAAATACATTTTTACATATGAGAAGATTGAAAAACATAAAATTAAATGTTTATTAATTATGTACGCCAGCAGCATAAGGCCCATAATATAATGGTTCTTAATGTAAAACATGTAATTCACAAAGTACTGTAATATAAAGTCTATGCTGTCGTTGTCTTTTTATTTTCAATAATAAAATTCATAAATGAATGTAGTTGATTTTCAAGCAATCTAAGCAAAAATCAAAATCGCACGGCAGATATGCATATGTTCATAAAAAGAATATCGAGCGGTCTCGAGTGGAATTCAATAATGAGTATACTAGTCCTACTCAAAAGTGTTTTAATTTCTGTAATAAGCTATAAATTGAAATACATGGGCTATTTCTAATTTATTCACACAAAATAATAATTTAATGTTTTATACTCGTATCCTTATACTTGGATCCTTAATACGACCATAGCAATTAATTAAATTGACTCCCCAGGCTATAATAAATATCATATATGGGTGTATCATAAATAACAGTTTTGACACAATTGTATAAGGTTCGCATATTTCTATATTCGATCTACAATACAAATACAAATTTTAAAAATCCGTATTTTATAGTATTCTGTTAGCGTTTGAAAGCTGAAAAATTTTTTTCGCGAACTTTTTGAGATTTTTGTAAGTGCATGGTCATTATCAATGCGGCTGTTACGGTGATATCGAAATCATTACGCTTAGCGGATGACTTTGGGATTGTAAATTAGTTTTTACTTTCAGATGCATGCTGCTGGTCATCTGTTGGGACTTCTTCCAATAATCAACTCATTCGGCACCCACGGAAAATATAGAGTGGCTCCATTTCTTCCCACGGGTTTACTACATTAGACATATTTTCCTTAGCTTATATGTACATATTCCACTGCTGAACACGCATGTTGAGTAAGTGTATTTCTCCATTTCTGGAAAAACACACTAACTCAACATGCTTGTCCAAGGTGGATTTTTGAGGCACCCAGGCACTTAATAAATACCCATGGCTATACCTATTTTTATCCTGATGCGGGAATCGGGACCGCGACCATTAATACTGATAGCTAGTGGTAGCTTCGCCACGAAGCCAATTTAAAATTTCATTTATATAACGCCCAATATATTCAAATTGTGCTGAATTTTTATATCTTTTAAAGCGCTTAATTCGCCAGTGTCAATCGATTTTATGACCCACTAAACTCAACCTCAATTCATGATCCGTAATAATGTGAGAGTAAGTTTTCAATTTCGCAAAGTTACTTCAAAGGTTGCTGTATGAGCTTTGCCTCAATTTTAAAGTGTTAAAGTAAGCATAAAAAGCTCTAAAGCAACTTGTATAACTCTACATTTATTAAACAACGCATGACTTTAATATGGAACTTGGAGTATATCAATTAAAATATTTGATAATAGGTAGTTTATTGATTGACATTAAATCATTTCTATGGAATTTGTCTAACTTAGAAGTTTTATTTACTTTTCACTTTAAACTTTTAAGCAGAGTTATCAAAAACTTCAGTAGTTATTAAATTGAAGGATTTCATAAAAATATTTTTAATAATAGAAGTATTAAAAACTTATTCTACAGAATAGAAAAAAAGGCTTTTTATGAGCTCTAATTTTTTACATATGATTTTCATATTCATTTTAATTTTATTTTATTAGAAAGTTCTCGTTTGTATAAAACGCCATTTGAAATTATAAAGTATATTAATGAATAACCAAATATATATATATATATATATATATATATATATATATATATATATATATATATATATATATGTATATATATATATATATATGCATATATATATATAAGTTATTAAAATGGCAATGGAGATAAGATAAAGGAAAGAGAGGAGAAATGGACAAAAATAGACTCAAAGTTGATGGGAAAAGGAGCAAAGGGCAACAGACAAAATGCTGGGAAGATAACTTCAGAAGAGTTGCAGGCAAAAAATGGATAGGATTAGCTAGAGATAGCGTAGCATGGAAATCTTTGGAGAAGGCCTTTGTCGAAGGACAAGCTGGTAATTCTACGAAGACTAATTCATATTTCAAATTTAACTAATTATTCAATGATAATTAATGATAGACAATAATAAAGACTTTATTTATTTATGTATGTGTATGTATTCCAAATTTGAATAATGACTGAATCGGAAGGTCTCTGACTGGGCCTGAGTAGTGAGACCTATTATGTTCCATTCCACTTCACCTGTACATTGTCATAAATAAAATAAAATAAATTAAAGTAATTTTGGAAACTGTTGACGTTTATTTAAACACAATAAGCATTGACCTACTAAATTTGATATCTTCATTTGCAAACATATTATTTTGGACATTATTTAGAGTCACTTAACCTGAAAAATCAGATATAATTCCCTCGTATTTCAAATCCTAGAGGAGGGCAAACAAATTAGCGTTTCAGTGACACTAATAGCGCCATTTATTGTGCGCCCGCAGCTTGCATCGTCTACATGCAACTCGTGCTCTGCGATCACTTCTGATCTACACGCTACTCAGTATTTACTAGTCCAGTTGACCTTATCTTCATGTAAGTTAATTTGTGCTAACATTTTTACCGTACGATTTATATGATTCACGTAAAATATCAATAGAATATAGGAAAATGCAATATATCGAAACTATTTTAAGAAATATATTTTTAAGGAATTCTACTACGTCACGCCATGTAGGCCTCTAACTTTATATTGATTATATATCAAAAATCTTTTTGTTCTTTCTTTAAGCTATTCTGAATATAAATAAATAAATTAAAACACTAATATCTAATACATATAATTTTAAATGTATTTTAATATATGACTATTAATGAGCATGACGATTTTAATATATAACGTATAATTTTAAAAGTTAACTTGCTCTTCATTAGAAATTAACACAAGACTACACTGACGGTCTTTCCACTTAACATTAATTAAGGGTAAAAGCAACCCTAATCAAACCCATGTCAAAAGAACTAATTTTGATTAAGTTGAGTCAATATAAATTGAATAATTGTAATATTAAAATAATATAAACTCATAAAAATATAAAAATGATGTTATGATCAATTTTTGTGTGGTTTTTATTTTCAATAACTTCAAGTGCAAATAAAAGGTAAAAAGTTAAATATTTCTAATTTTCTTTAAATAAAAGGTGAAAAGTTAAATATTTCTAATTTAGGTAATACTTAAATATTTCTAATTCTCGTATCTTTTTCTATAATCCCTTTAAACCGTAATAAGCTTAAGCCTTAAGCACTAAGTTTTAAAACCCAATTTACTGTATTATACGTAATTATATTTTTTTATAGCAGAGAAGACAAACGAGCATGCAAGACACTTGGTGGTAAGTGACGCCGAAGACGTGTTGGATGCATTGCCGGCATTGTGAATACATACGTTCGTCTTTTGAATGCCTCTGTGTCGATGTTTAGAAAAAATTTATTACATTTGAACTCGCATGACGAACTGATTGTTGTACAAAATTAATTTATTTTTGTAAAAAAATCAACTGATAATTTTATTTCGATTTTCGAATTAGATCTCCACTAGCCGTGCTGCGCAAATCGTCGCATCATCTAGTCGGGGGACGTCCCATACAACGTTTGCCAACACGCGGTCTCCACTCCAGCACTCGTCTGCTCCAGCGATTGTCGGATCTTTGACAAACGTGACCAGCCCATTGCCACTTGTGTTTGCTAATTCGAGAAACTATGACTATGACTTTAGCTCTGGCGGATTGCTTCATACATACGACTTTTTAATTAATATTCAATTCTTCAATAAGCATTCTACTTGTCCAACAGTTCTGAAACAAAAGTTAAACGACAAACAAACGTCCTTGTTTGTTGGAATAAGGGAGAACTCTCACAGAGAGTTGTATCTAACATGCTAACTCATTTTATGTTGCAATCTCAGAGAGAAAAACCTAGTAATATTTGCATAATCCGCTGTCCTTCCAACGAATTGTTATTAAATTTACCTTGACACGACTAAACTCATGTTTTTTTAAGTATTATTAAAATTTGTAGAACATAATTAAATATTATAAGATATCAATTTGTTATTTCTTTAGTCCCGTTAGTTCTCTGCATAAAAATAAATATCGTCGTGTGTGTAATGACAATATTACACACACGACAATACTAATTAATAATGAGCATGGAAGAACAAACTATAAATACAACTTAAACGAAAAAACAGTGTTAGTCACAAACGTAAAAATTATTATTATCGTTATTCATAATTGCAAGCAAAACTTAAAAAAAATATATGTTTTTTTATATCTTTCCAAATAATATTTTCGCCATCACAGACAGAATATTCATTTGGTAGTGTTTTTAATCGCATGACAGTATTTTAAATCGTCTTTTTTCATTTTGAACATTTACTCTCGCTATTCATTTTGTATGATAAAATACGCTTTGTATGATAAAATATTTGTCCAAAAATGCGAACCGCTCGAGAATACATTTTCCATTTCCAGCTAACACTTTTAAAACAGAAATCCTTTGCGATAAATTACAATTATGTAAACGAGCTTTTGACTGAACCGCAGTGATTTACATGAGAATTAACTAACTGTTTGGAGGGACGTTAACAAAATCTAGTCAATCATGACAAGGCGGACACATAATGGTACTGTGACACGGACATTGGGTACCAGTACTCATTTACTGATGCAAATCGCTTTCATTTGGAGGTGGAATGTATTGATTATGTGAACATTTTAAAGTGATTTTCTTTTGGCTTATACACCTCATATTTTTGATAAATTCTTAGAAACAACAATAGTGTTGAATACACAATTTTCCTCAGAAGTCCAAAAAAGCACAGAATGCAGATTTTTTGACTTTTAATCTATTTAATTAATATTAAAAAATTAAAGCTTAAAAAGTAATTTAAATCTTTAATCGGTATATGAAACCAAAAAAATGGTTCACTAACTATTTACCCAAATGTTTTATTTAAAATTTATTTTATATGTATAATTATACAAAATGTTTTTTGTAAATATTTAATTTTTCATACTTATTGAAATAAATTAAAACAATAACTATACCAAGAATCAGGTATGTGTATTATGATAGTAACTGTTCGTGAGAACATTAAAATAACGATGCACGTATTTAAAGATGTATAATGATGTAAAGGTATAAAGATGTAAAAATTAATATAATAATTGAAGAGCGATGCGCGCACAGTGCTCCCTCTATCGTACGTAACGGGCCGAACACTTGTAGAAACGAACACGGCGCTGGCGCCGCTCCCCGCGCCCCTCTCGTGCTAGGGATGTGCGGCGCGGCTTGCACAGTAACGAATATTTAATATTACGAATACTAAAGTTGCATGATTATGAATGCTCAAATACACATTTATGCTGTCTTTATTTGCAAAATTAGGGCAACAAAAGTGAGTTTCTAGGTAAATATTTTACAGAAACTCAATAATATCGTTAATAATAATTTATCCATTTAAAAATTTCATTAAATACATTGATTGACAAGTAGTATAATTTTATAAATAAATTTGAAATATTTTCATAAAGCATCAATAAGGAAATCCAATGTTTAATATACAATATAGTATGCAATGGTATTTACAAAAAACTGCGAAAATAATAGAGCTTGTTGCATTAAAAATATAAATGTATCTAGGGCTTTATATCAAAGTATGTTAAAATATTTGTTGTGGAAACTCGTATGTTGTGTATGCAGCTCTATATAACGTTGATGAACGCAGAAAAAATACTAGTGTATTTTCAATTCGCGAAAAATCCACACGAACAAAATGTGAATTGATGGAACGAATGAATTTTTAATTTATTCAAAGGTTCCGCGAGCTCTAGCTACAATAGTTTGTAGTTTTAATTCAATTTGTAAATTGTTTGTTAAATCATTCAGGATTGGTTGATCTAAAAGTTTATTTGATTATTTCACAGCTTATATGCACGTTTGATAAACTAGGTTAAAACATAAAACACAAGACATGTTACCAGCTAAATCTGAATATATTTTACTATATGATTGATTAAATTTAGGTGAGTACTTTATATGAGTACAGTATTATAATATACTAGAATAAAATGAAGAATGTTTTTGAACGTTAAGAGGAGCAGAATGGGAAACGGGCAAGTGGGTTACCTCATGGAAAATAATCACCGCCGCCCATGGAAATCTGCAGCTCCATTGTAAATGCATTACCAACCTTTGGTTAAAATACGAATAATAGAAAGGAAAGGAAAGGAATTGGGTTTCTGAACGAACACACGCTCTTTTCTCTAATGGTCCTATGTCATAATTATGTGGGAACTTAAATGTGTAATTATATGGGAAAAACATACTAATGTCAAAGAGAAATTTTGACGTTAGTGTGTTTTTTTTTGTAAATTAAAACTATACAAAACATCGTGAAGAACCACATAACATGCAAATGCATGTATATGTCATGTCATGTATTATAGCAACTAACTGAAATAAAAACGTAAAAGTGAGTATTTATTTCAGGCTTTCTTACCCGAGTTTTACTCATATTTCGTTCCCTTTATATAGTAGTTGTGAAATAATATTGCTCAAGTAAAGAAAATATTAAACATGTCGTTTGAAAGACAGGATACGTAAAATATATTGGAAAATGTTACATGCGGAGATAATTGAATTTATGACAAGAATACTTTCTAGTTTGGTAGATGATTTACACCTTATTTTTTGTTTTATAAAATTAAAAGAAGCAAAAAATCTCCCTAATAAAATAGTATATTAGGTCGGGGCAAAAGTATTTTCGTATTGTTCATACAAAGGAATTATATTTTTTTTAGGTATAATTTTTTATTTATTTATAATATGTATGTGCCGTTTTGATCGATGACTTGTTGCCATCTTGTGGGTAGTGCCATGATCCCATTCCTGTAGACATTTTGAGATTTAAAAAATCTGACAGGTAGTGTTCATAGTGTTCTTTTGAGGTTAGCTTTATGCTTCCTAAAGAGTTCTGCAATGACCGAAACTGGTGGAAATCTGATGGCGCAAGGTCAGGGCAATTCGGAGGATGTATCAACACATCCCAGCCAAGCTCTCTCAATTTTTGCTGCGTGGCTATAGATGAGTGCGGTCTGGCGTTGTCATGGTTTCTCTTAGTGAGATCATGTAGTACCCAAATGTCAAGTTATTTCTTGTACCCAGACTTTCGTAAATGACGTAAAACTGTTTTATGATCAACATCCAGTTCTTCAGCAATGTCGTAGCTACTAATATGTCGATCTTGCTCCATTTACTCAAAGATGGCACTGATTTTATCTGTGACAGGGCTGTCCAGAGCGAATTTCATCTTTCACACTAAAATTTCCGGACTTGAAACGCTTGAACCACATTTGTGCTACTCTTATTGATATCTTATTAGGTCCGTAAACCGCACAAATTTTATTCGCGGCATTCGTTGCATTTTTACCTTTTTTGTAATAAAACTTTAAAATGTACCGAATTTCTTCGTCACATACGTTCATTTTGCTTGCTTGAAAAACAATTGAAAAATGGCGGGAACTAGTTTTTTTTATTTATTTATTGCATCTTCAGAATGTCACATTTAATATGATATTAAAACCAACCAGTTACATTCAGTACCGCCAAAGAGGTTTGATTGCTAATAATACATTCAAAATACGAAAATACTTTTGCCTTTAATCTTTTGAAAATATGTTTACAGCAAAGTATAAATATGGTCGATGTAAGGAGTTCTAATCATATTGGATTTGGAAACTTCACTTTTTCTAAGCTTGACTTTTAAATGCTTGATTGTCAAATACTTTTTACATCTTGCCAAAAATTTTATTTTCTATTAAATCATACACTGTTTCCTATAGGAGTAGGCAGACACCACAGATCTCCATCTGATATTAAATTATATAATGCAAATTTTATGTATAAAAAACTCGGCTTATAATGGAAAGTACCAAAGTACTTTTGAGTATAAGCTTTGCTACTATACTTCACTCAGTGAATAAACATTGTAAACAAATATTACAATAATTTTGTAAAAAAAATATAGAAGAACGTTTCAAAGAGAAGTTAACATAACTTGTTAGTAGCATCAAACGAAATTCACAGCATTGTCGAGCGTCCAATAACTGAGATGTTTGTAAGAAGGTCCATGTTCCCCTAGAGCTAAATATTTTACATTTCTGAAGTTAAATTGCGAATGAAGAGATTTTTATACCACCGTTTTATGCAAAAGTGATTAAAATATTAGTATCCTATCATTGCCATAGATAAGAGTAGAATAATTAAATTCCTATTTCATGTATTTTTTTAAATATGTTGTTTTTAAATTAATAAAGGCTTTAAAATAAATAGAAGATAAGAGCAAATAAAATATAATTAGCGATGCAAAGAGAAAGCAAAGAGATTAACAAAGTATTATATAAAACGATTTTTTATTATTTTTTGTTGAAATCGTTTGTATAATAAAAGTTTATTATTATAAAAAATATTTTTTTTTTATGGGATAGGAAGGCAAACAAGCAAGCGTGCTGCCAGATGGGAAGCAATCAATGCCGCTTATAGACACGGCAGGAGTCATTGAAACATTGCTGGCCTTTTAGGTTTGCTACACATACTAAAAGGCCGGCTTGTTTTTTGAAGGTGCCAATGTTATATCCGTTCAGAAAGACCGCCGAAGTACCAGGTTGACAGAGTGGTGGTGCGCGGAAAGAAGATTAATGTTATATTTTTACTCTTATAAACGTAATCTATTCATTTGAAACATAAATTGATTTATTAAAACAGAGGCAAAGGATTTCCTTTTCAAATTACAGTAGTTCTGTCATACTTCAACTTAAAAACTACGACACAGATGATGCAGTGGAGAGCATTCGCTTTGAACTAAGGTTCAGTACCAGTATCATAAATATTCATACGAGTATATTCTCAGACATAAAGTCTAGATAATGAAGACCATAATGTGTACTTATTACACTAACAATATAGGACAGGTCTATTGTCGAGCTATGAGTACAAAGCTTGAAATTAATAAGTTGGGATTTTTCCGTCCAGAAATAGCGAAATACTCATTGAAGCACTATTGTATTTACTTGCCTTTTATAATCTTACTTACGTTATTTTTGACCCTATAATGACAAAAAGTTGCAGACTACACAGTAATTAGTTAATGTCAACTACTGCAAAAAGTATCGAGAGCGTGGAATTCGAAATAATTTATTTGTAAGTCTTGAGAAGACAACAAATGATTTATCTATTCATTATGGCGGCTATTTATTATTATATCTTATTATGACGGTTGTTTTGCATTATTTTAATATATATTTAGATTATAAGGTTTCTAGTACAGACCTTGTTTCGCTCAAATATAAAAAGATAAAAATTTCATGAAAAAATAACAGCGGTCTGTTCTCGTAACCGTTTCTTGTGGCCGTATCTTTAAACTGTTTGCATGCGAAAAGATATTAAAGAAATTTGTAAAAGATTTTCATAATCTAACTTGATACGTGAAATAAAATTAAAACAATTTACCTTTTGATGAAAATGTTAATTGAATTGAAACTCTATGATGTTAACGTTGGAATTGCCTGTCGCTGTCATAGCCTTTTATGTTGTATATAGCAGATTGATTGTATTTCGTAAAACAGTCCTTTGGATCAATGTAGTTAATAAAATCTACATTGAAATTTGGCAGTTCTGTTGTCTGTACGTTGTACAAAGTTTTTGAAAACATTGTAAGTAAATTTGCCGTTAAGGATCTATGGAGGTGTAATCAAATCTTGTTGTGTCAACCATCAACCTTACCTGCACGCAGTTTATTCCTGTTCTACACGAACGAGGCTCTGAAAAGCGATTGCTTGCTTGCTTCGATTTCGGCCCCAGTGACTGGACACTGTATTACTTGTGAGACTTCACATGAAAGATATAACTTATTTTAGCTTTAAAAGTGCGGGCACAGGTAAAATAAATTAAACTCGTTATCAAATAGAAGATTTACAGCTGAAAAATGAATTGTCTTGCTCGACACATAATAATTATAGGTATAGCTTGTTATTAAGGAGAAGACTACGATCTGTGGTAGACGCAATAAAATGTTGTGGATACTGACAATTATGATGAAAATTTAAAAATGTAGAAGACACGGCAATAATACTTTTTGCGCTGAATATATATAAGTAAGATATTTTTAAAAGAATGTCAAGTCGTTATACCTAGATTCAAGCGTCTTGGCGGTTAAACTATTATATAACTTCTTAAAGAAAATTTAGAAGCGACCGCTCTTGAGAACCGGGTAAAATATAATGTAACTATTATTTCAAAAAACCTTTTATAGATCAGGATTTAATACATAATCTCTTGTTAAACACTAAAGAATACCAATATATTCTTAAATAAAAGCAATCGCCTACGAATATCGTAGCACTCGTAGCAACACGTAGTGCTAAAAGATAAAGCAAAATATTTTTAATCTATTTGGAGACTAAATTAATTTTTAATGTGAAAATTTGTTTTAAATTATGTTATGTAGGACAACTACTGGTATACAATATTTTTATATTTTGTGCTCTCAATATTTTGTATTACATAAACAAGGGAAACCTTTTATTCTCAACGGTATAAACACGATAAAATACAATTATCAAAATGGACGAACCAGCCCGTCCATACAAATTAAGGTCTTAATTATGAAGCGGGATGTTGGAGTGAGAATTTTACATCCGGGCGTATGGTTGCTGCATTTAACAGGATTATATGCAGCCGTATTGTGAGACAATTAACTTTTTATTAATTATTTCAATTTAAATTACAATGAAAACGAGTTATGGACAATCTTAGAATTATATTATAATTCTAGAACACATTTAAATTTATTACAGTAAATATCTTAAAAGATGAAGAATAGTTTCTAAAAAAATGTCTTCTTATATATAATGTCTTTTTTCGTATTATGTTATTTTAGTAGATATGGCCACGGTGACTTCCTTGCCTTTGAAATATCTCAGAAGTGTCAACTGCGCAGGATATATGTGTGGGTGTGTGTGTAAACACAAAAGGCAAATAATTTTCTTTGAAAACGACTGAAATAGCATTCAGATGCAGTGTTTTCGAGATATATCAGACGTACATAAATAAATTGTATCCACAGACCCAAAAACATGCTAGTGTTTAAAAACAATTTTAGTTTCAATTGAGAATTGAAGGTCAATCTTTGGGCTAGAAGGCAAGTAATATATCCATTAAGTCAAACAATATTTACATTAAATAAAGTTATATTACAATATATTTTTGAGTTTTTGAAATATATTTAGCTTAACTTTACGCATAAAATTGCGCATGTTTGTGCCGACAGTCAAACGTCTGGGAAATATTTTGAAAATATTTGATGCTATATTAGCGGGACTTTCACGAGAAGTCATAAAAAATTACATTATTAATAATTTAGCCTATTTTATTTCCCAAAAATTTAAAGAATTGCAACATGAAATTTAAAATAGCCTAGAAATAATGGCCGTGTGAAATGTCATTATACAAATACTTAAACTAAAAGTTAAAAGAAGAGTTCCTCAACAAACTTTGATAAAAATTAACGTTTCCATTCTATCATATCACAAATGCTTTTTTCCTTTTTGACACTGAGAATTCACCAATTATCATCAGTATGTAGGAGTCAGATGCCATGGAACGGTCGCCATTTTATCTATCCAGAAGTCATTCCACTTTGATTTTCGTGGTCGATTCACTTCATTCATTCACGTCATTTGCACTTACTCCAACTAGGACAGTCAACCTGTTAACAGTACTTATTTAAATGTGAATAATTTTTGATATATTTTTTATTGTAAGCTAAATTCACTGAAAAGACATTTGACTGTGAGCAATAATTACTGTTGGTGGCTGAATCAAGCATCCGAAGAACATAAATTGCTAGTGGACTTGGGAAGCGTCGCCAAAAAGGAATCTGGGTCAACGTATAAATTGAACACTGCTATGTAACGGAACGGCAAACATTTGTGAAATGTTTTGTAATTGAACTTTCTTTTCAACTTGGGTTTTAACTCTTTTTTGGAATTGCTTAGACTATTATATGCCAAGATAGTCTTTAAAAAAATAACTAAATTTGTAACACTGTGAAATTACTTGCGATGAAATTAAATTGTTTGTTAGTGAGTACATAACTCTGCCATCATCAATGACAGTATTGTACTTATATGTCTCTTTGCTAAATTCAATCAAAAATTTATATATCCCACATTAATCTAGATATACCTAACTAATGTTTAGATTCGTAAAAAAATCTTATTCAGGTCTATATTTATATACAAAGTTCGTGACTAATGTTTTAAAATTATCAAAACATTAATTAACTGATCTTGTGAAGATAACGCTAATGTATTTTTTAAAAGAGGTCGATAATCTTAATTAAGTATTGAACACTATTCTTACCAAAAACACGCGATTTGTTTCTGGTCTGTTGCTATTATACTCTAACATTTTGCTAGTACTATAGAATTCAATCTGTCGACCAACGTTGTATGAATGTATCTATATGAAAGTGTTAATATCATATTACAAATAAATGATATGTTTCTGAAAATCAAATTGAAAACGGTTTTAAATTTGACAAAAAACATTTCGATAAAGAAAATATTACAATCATTTAAAAGTATACGTTTCAAATGAAGTAAAACACATATATTTGTGAATAAGCCAGAAATAAATATTATTATTATTAACATAGCAGCAAAATTATTTTAAAATGAACAAATGACGAAATAAAATAAAATCCATAATACCATATAGTTGTGTCGGCATGTCATGTCACAAAAAGAATCTCACTTATTAGCCGAAGCTATGTAAACAGATCTTTCTCTGCTAATTTTCAGTGAAATCCATTGACGACACGCGGACCCATTGATGAATTGTTTTTGCTACCACACTCACTACCTTTAACTATTAACAATCAAAATGGACCTCTTATAAGCTGAAAAGAATTACTCCACCTTTTATAATAGATGGACTTGCATTGTTTATACGGACATCAATCGATAACCAGAAAAACGCGGTTCATATTTGAGAACGTGCCATATTTAATACAAATCGCCTTAGAGTAGAGCTGCACTCCTATTTATTGGTAACCCTTATAAACCTTTATATTGTACCATAAACAATAATAAAGTGTACATTGGTCCATATATTAATGTCACAAAGAATGGTGGCCCCTTCAAGGTTAAAGGACTTCTATTCTTAAGAGTACATTAGGAGCGATCGCTGGTTCACTCAATCAAGATCACTTACGGTGTCAACGGAACATTACGTTTAAGCACAATAATAAAATTTTTATTTTCACTTAGCACTACATACATACCACACATTTTCGATAAAATACCATTTTCTGCCGTATAAGTATCTCAAACATATTTTACACTACTATATAAAACAGAGCATTTGTGCAATTTTTACCCAACAGTCTTTGATATAATTAATATACAAAAGAAATGCACTTTTGGAAAATAAGATCATCATGAGATTTTTAAATGCAAATTTTATATAACAAAGATTATAATATTTTTGGTACTAATTTTCAAGATCACTATGAGACTTTGGCGAGGCGTAAAGACTAGTAAATTTAACTAAATTATAATTATCATGTGTCACTATTTTATAATAAAGAGTTTTTAATAGTTTTAGTTTATTTTATATCTATACTTGAAGTGGTTTGGACTAGTTTTTGTAGATATATTATTAGTATCGCTGGTATATGTAGGGGCAACTGTATACTGTTCCTTCAAATATCAAGCAGACCAGTGTGGTTAAGATCGACAAACAAGTATCTAACCATGTCAAAACGATGGTTATATATAATATCTGTTTCAAAACCAAGACGAAGCCGGTTTAGTTATTGTACTAAAGAAGTTTGATGGTTATTTATAATTTTAAATTAAGCTAAACAATCAGGTCCAAAATATGTTTTTAGTAAAATTGTCAACTAACAACAATGAAAATCATCATAAGCCATAGCCTGTGGCAATCTCATGTTGTACACAATTTACCGCAAAACGGTCCACCTAGCCTAATTTGCAACTACAAACATACTGTGTCTGCCTTCGGTAATACACACACACACACACACATACACGAATTTACATATGTCATCACTGAATTTGACAGGTTAAATGTCATTACAATATTACATTTGCCAAGACGCAGTCTCTTCTCCAGTTTTCGTCAAACATGACTACTTCATTTTTACTTTACTAATACTAAGAGCTACATATGTTGGCGATTTTGGCCGTGATTTCAAAATGTGGCTATATCCATACCTTATCGTATACAGTAACTCATGACTATGTAGAAGGTTAAGCAAAATGAAAAAGCTTGGTCAAAATAAAAACAATATTGCGTTAGTAAATGTATGATATTTCTTTATTGGGATTTATTGCAGTAAGTAATAAAGATATTTGAGTCGTGTGGAATTTTATTGCTCACAGAAAGCTTCACAACAAATACCAATACAGTCACGTAGGCACTGCCATATTTATGTTCCATCCAATTTTGTTGTCCGCTAGAAGTAACACAAACTACAAAAATCGTGCTTTATAAACTTGTCGGAAAAATAGTGCCTTGCAAATGAAAGATGAAGCGACAAAAACAACTTCATTTTAAATAATAAGTAGGTAGTTCCTAAGATATGCATTTATTTTCAGTTTTCCTTCTCAAAAAATTTGCGTTAGATAATTAATATATTTTGTGGTATATTAATTACAGGATTAAGAAAAAGTGGATCAGCCGATTAATATTAACTCGCTTATTAGACTAACTTAATGAGTGAATGTAAATAGCCTAATCTTATAAAGTACCCTCATATACCATTACGTGCCTCATACATGTATGTACATAAATTACAGTTAACTTTAAAACCTTATAATAATGAAATACTAGAGTTAGGTTCATAATTGTGGTGAAAATTGAAGCTCAATAAAATCCTATCAAAGGTTTAAAATTCTAAAGTATTAAAAATTCCCCAATAGTATGTCAAATCCTGTCAATAAAAATATTTTAAATATTTAACATCAAATGATTTAGAAAAAAACTACAGTTAATATGTAAACGTATAACATTCCAAAATGATTGTTAAACTCTCTATTTTATTCGCTTTGGTTGGCGACATTAAATAATACATTACGATACATTACTGTTCAAGTTGCTGGGATAATCGCTTACATTCTCTTTCAAGCGTTACCTCAAAATATCACGTCGCTTTTCTTGAACAAATTGCTATAATTTCCGTTGCATTGCGCGACTCACTTGCTATCACTTTATTATGCATTGCTTGTCATACAATGACTTTAACAGCGCAAAGCTTACTGGGCAAATTACTTTTGCAGATTTTGAAATGACAAATTACATTTGTTATAAACTAAATTTGCATTAACTTTAAGCTTATAATTCATAATATATTGTGCTTTTTAAGAATATTAATATGTTAAATACTGCTCTACTTGTGAATAAGTACTTTGCACTTGTCTATGTAGCAATTTACATTTTCTTGGATTCAAACTATAATTCCCTATACGTCTCTTCCTTTGAACCGATCTGTAAACTTTCTTTTTGGTTTTCCTATTTTTCTTCTTCTTTTTTTCTCCCATCATGTCTAAAATAAAATTGTCATAAATAACCAAATTTCCAATTTTAGTTTCTCTTATATTCACAAGGTGCTCTAATATTTGCCGTTTTACTATTAAAAACTAAAACTATTATTAAAGTATATTTATTGTTCAGTAAAAAAACATCATGTTTTAATGACTTTTTTATTATAAAAATTATGTATATATATATATATA
Organism: Baronia brevicornis; assembly: GCA_031353405.1. Lineage (NCBI taxonomy): Eukaryota > Metazoa > Arthropoda > Insecta > Lepidoptera > Papilionidae > Baronia > Baronia brevicornis. Next base: position 87,403 of record JASFAT010002490.1, read on the forward strand.
TATATATATATATATATATATATATATATATATATATATATATATATATATATATATATATATATATATATATATATATATATATATATATATATATATATATATATATATATATATATATATATATATAATTTTTTTAATAAAAAAGTAAATTAAACCAGGTTCATAATATCAATAAGAAATAATTAAATATATTTACGTATCTTCAATGTACTATAGAATATATATTTATTTGCTCTATTGAAGATATAGAATATTATTATGACATATTATATAGATATGAAATATACTAAATGACAATGTAATAAAGATTTATATATAATATATTTACTTGATATACTAGAACAATAACATGCTTAAAAATATAATAAACTATTACATACTTCATAAACATAGGAACACAATGATAAAACTTAGTAACTTATCATATTATTCCTATGTTTTTCAAGCGTTATTGTTCACAATTTAATGCCCATGTGAACTATCATAAGACTAAATCTCAATCATTTAAATTTTTTACCATGTAATAAAATAAGTCAATAAATAAAAAGAGTTAAACTCACATCCCACTTTAGGAAATTCTTGTTATATGTGCCATTACAGCACACTTGCGATATAGGCGAATTCCGATGTGACATTTGTACCATGGCCTTTAGCTCGGTATTCGAAAATTTTTCATTTTGGTCGTTAATGTTCTAGATTCATTTAATATTTTATAATATTTAATTTGCTTAGCGGCATAATTATCAGTATTTTTCATTGTAAATAAATAGTATAGATAAGAGAATTTTAAATTTATGTAAAGGCAAACATATTTTTTTGAAAGTTGTTATTGAAAAACCTAAAAAAGTTCAAAAGACGGGCGTAAATCAGTAAGTATACAATATTTTTCAAGTGTCGTGTTGTCGGACGATAAGGGGCTCAAAAAACGGAACTGTTGAGAGATTTATGACACCATATTCATCGGCTTTTGAATTTTGTGGATCCTTTATTGTGAATGTAGTGTCGGCAGCAAATCATGAAGATTAGGGGTGTATTTTTCATTGAAACTCCTGACGCACCGTCCGCTGCTTAATATTTTATATAACGCCAATGTAAAAAATAATAATGCGTTTCGATTACAAAATTTTTGTTTGAAACTGGCTTCTTAAAATTCAATTTTGGCCTAAAACAACTAATAGTTTCAGTTTCTTACATTACAGTACATTTTTAAAGAAATTTCATAGCCCACATATTATGTCCTACTGCCAGTTTCTCTGTTGGATTAAGTGGATTTATTTGGAACTTAAACCAAAAACTTACCGAAAATCGGCCATCAATTGTCCACTCACCAACCACTATACACAACACCAAACACACATTACCACTTTTTCATCTTGTAAAAAGACACGTGTTTCGCACCAACACGAGGCATCTTCAGGTATAGTAGACTCTACGAAAGGCAACCAAAAACACTGTTCGGGTGTCTTCCGTTTAAGTTCTAAATAAATCCACTTAATCCAACAGAAAAATATACATTATTAATTTTCTATTATTGTTTTGCTTGTCGCAGATCTTAGCTAAGTAAAACTTTTGACTGTCCATATATTCAGTTAGGTTTTTTAATAGTAGTAGAGCCACGCTGCAGACGAATATTTTGTCAAAAGTTGACGGTGACATAGCATGAATGGGCCGGCTCGCCCGAGGAAGTACAACACTCCTGCAGCAAACCGGCGTCGGAGTGGTAGCTTACCTGCCGCGCTGCTTACAGTGAGCGGCCGAGTTTCGAAGGCTCAACACCCTCCCCCCTCCGTCTCTCTTCCTCTCATAGAAAATCTGACGTCATGATTTTAGCCTTCCCGTTGAATTATTGATGTTAGCATTCTAAGCGCATAATTTAGTTGGAATGATTAGCATGGCCTTAATAATATTAAAAACAGCACTAGTCTTCTTTGTAAAAAAATATACGAATTTTAAAAAATAAGAAAGTGACATGTGTGTGACTGGTTTGAGTATGTTTGCATGTATGTATATGAGCAAATGTATGCGTATATGTGCGTGTGTTTGTCTGCTTTTGATTAGGCCACGTGTTTTTTATTTGTATTATTTTAAATCGGGTTTTAGTAAGATAAGATTAGAATAGTTTGTATTGTAGTCTTAAAAAACATATTATAATAGCATTTCTTATTTCAACAAGATACAATAATGAACGAATGATCTTGCATTCATTTTCTTCTTTTTTTTACTGAAACATAATTAATTGTCTTGTTTTATTGCACAGTTTGTCAGTCAAATTGAAGTAAATGATGACAACACCATCGTGAAGAAATAAAAAATAACAAATTAATTAAATTCTAAGCCATTTAATTGAAATTGAATACTTCACCCAAACAATTAAAATTAATGACCGCAACACTACCGTGAATGAATGAGAGACAACAAATGAGTACCAAGACTCTTTAATGTGTTGTTTGAACACTATAAATACATATCAGAATAATTATATCATTAGAGTGTTTCCAAAACAGTAAGAATTTAGTATTAAATATTTATGTGCCAGTAACATAGCTTGGCTCTTTAGAACTAAATTATTACCAATAATGTAGAAAAATCAAAACCACCTATTTTTTTCCAAAGAAAGTATATAAACATATGTGTATATATATTTGCCAGGTATGAAAATTAAAGGACAAATGTTACAAATAGCTATACTTAGTTAAAAGGGTAAACAGGTAGAAAATGATGGTGTGGGAAGTATCTGAGTGAAAGTTATGTGATTATCAAAAAATAAATCATATTTAATCATTTATTAATTATTTAATATTCTGTAATTAATTACAGAATATTAAAAAATTAGTAATAAAGTTGGATTTAAAAATCTACCAGGACGGGGTCGTGCTGTTACAATTAAATTAAAAATTTAATTTAGTGAAAATTCCCTTTAATAAGAGTACGTGCGAGATAATTGATGAATGGCAGTCGTGTCAATTAACAACGCGTGATACAGCCTCACAGTTCAAATAATTATTCGATATAATTAAAAATTTATAAATTAAACTTACAGAGCTATTTACAGCAAATAATAACGTATTCCTTTTGTAGAGCAGTTACATATATTTTAATGGCGATCTACTTCTCTTAGTGTAATTATTGATACATGATTACCTTTTTCTTTCCTGACCACAATGTTTTTAATAACTTCAAGCAAGATTATTAATGGAGTCAGGCGTTACTTTGCGGAAATCCATCAGTATATGGACAGTCAAAAGTTTTACTTAGCTCAGATCCGCGACAAGCAATTGCTTGAAGCAAGTTCAAGTTATTAAGAAAACAGTCCTTTTTTGTATTTCAAATGAATAAAACATATAACAGTTACATGTTTTATTCATTTGAATGATTGCTTTCCATCAGGCGTCACGGTTGACCACATTCATTGCTATGTAGTACTTTAAAACTGTTAGCAGATGTACATATATTTAGTCACATAGAGTGCTTATAAAATATATCATTCTCAAACTTTGAATCTTACTTTTAATATCAACTTGAAGATTAGTCACAAACTTAGGAAATCTCCCACCTTGTATTGAGACGGGCAACTTACATCAGTAATGACAAACATATATACATACATATTGTCACGACTGTTTTCCGTAGGGGTAGGCAGAGACCACAGATCTCCATCTGCTATGATCCCGGCACATCTTCCTTGCTTCCTCTACACTCATCCATCTTTTCATCCATCCTTCCTCTCAAATTGATCGTAGCTGCTCTCCGTTAGTCGCTTCTCGCCCTCATGGGAATCAGGACGTGACGGGTGTCGCACCACGTCTCCGTCATTTTTTAACAAATTAAGTTCACTAGTCATACTAAATCCCACGAGCCGCAAGGGAAGATGAAGGTCAGCCCCAGCAGAGCCCCGCATGCTGAGGTAAGGCACTATAGTACCCGGGGAAGTCTGATGCCGGGACGGTCGGCACACTTGCGACTAAGCTCGCTCGATAAGTATATATTGAGTTCTCCTTGTAGATCTGGAGGCCAAGGTCGCGTACCCGTGTACCAATACCATAACTACCGTACAGGCGGCTAGGCAGGGATAGTCCCTGATCGAATATGATATATGATGCGAAAGAAATTCGAGGAAGAACGAAATGATACTGATATACATATGTAGGCTCTTCGAGCTAGTAAGCTGAATTTGCAATGGGCTGGGTATATCAAGCGAGACTGCTGACAGGAAATGATGTGTGTTTCGATTGGGTTAAGAGAGTGCACCTTAGATAATCCTATGTTCAACACTGGATTGCCGTTAGTTAAATCAAAAGATCAAACAATATACTAACTGCGTTGGCAAAGAGACCCAAAAAGGATCTTGGCCTCCGAAAAGACCTTACGCCACCGTGTCCTGTCCTGCGCCACATTCTGCCAGTTACTGACTTGAAGGTTGCGCAGGTTAGCTTCCACCATGTCCCTTCAGCATTACCTCGGGCACCTCACTCTCTCAACGTGGCCGAGTTAACGGAATCGGTGACCCTTAGTCGGAAAAACATCAAACAATGTTTTAAAAAAACTTTAATACAGAAATTCAAAACTTAAGTGACGCGCTTTTGTACGTCGTATTGAGTAAATTATTTGTTATCATCGACAGCCAACTATCTGTAATAAAGCAGTAAATTTCTTCAGTACCGTCGTAAAGGCCTTGTTTTCGGTCCATATTGTGTGAAACAAGGTTGTGATAAGTCAGTAATGAAGCAATATGGGAGCCAAATTGCTGTTGTGGATTAATTTGACCTCTGTACGATGTACACTTCTCGGTATTGGGTCATATATGTAGTTATTATATAATCTTCTTCGCTTTTTCGCTTATTATATAAGCCATCAATATCTAACGATAAAACATGCAACGCCATCATAAGCTATAAAAAGTAATTAAACCTATACACTTCAACTTAATTTAATGTACTTTGATTGAAGCGACGAACGGAGAGCCGTTTCGCTACGATGAATGTGAGAGAAAGGATGGATGAAAAGATAAATGAGTGTGAAGGAAGCAAGGAAGGTGTGTCGGGATCGTAGCGGATGGAGATCTGTGTTCTCTGCCTAACCCTACAGGGAGACAGGCGTGACTATATGTATGTATGTATGTCGTCCACTATCATCACTGCTTTTTATTTAAGTATTGCACTAGATTAAGATAGCTTAATTTATCTAATAAAATAAAATTAATAAATATATACTTCTTCCATTATATACTAAATTTAATCAATTTTCTCTTGGAAGCTTTACGTATTAACCAACTATCTACAATGATTTTCCCGAACCGATACGACATTGGAACCTTCCATAAATCTTCCTTAAGGGTCGGAAAGTTTATTCTATTCCTAAGTAGACTAGCAATTTTTTGATATTACTAGAATTCCAACTTAGATAACAATATATGTGCATATAACAATGTATCTTCCTAATACGCATACGTTGATGGCAGAATTGAACACACGATTGTAAACGCAATCCTCATTAACTGAGCTATTGCTGCATTTTATTTTTCAACGTGACACAAAATAGTAATAGCTATTTAAAATAATAAAAATAACACACAAGTAAAACTGCTTAAGGGAATAGTGTGCGAACTTGTCATACATTTTAACGTATAAAAAACAATTTACTTAACACTATTGTTCAATAAACAGCGTGAAGAACACGATACACCACTTAGTTATAAACATCGCCTTCGGTAGTAGCATGACGTCACATCTATTGCTTCATTATTATAACCCGAGAACATTTTGATATTATTGTTAAAAAATCTCAATGTGTTCATCATATATTTAATTTTATAAAATAATATTCATACTTTAGATGCGATATCCCACAAAGCATTTACAGGCTGTGACAACGGTAAAAAATTCAAAAGTCAAATTTACTTCAATTATTGAACTTAATGTCGTCATGAATAATGGAGTCAGGTGTTACTTTGCGGAAATTCATTACTATGTGGACAGTTAGAACTTTTACTTAGTTAAGATCCGCGACAAGCAAACAAAAACAGAAAAATAATAATGTGTGTTTTTATACTGGCGGAAGCGGACATGTAGTCATGTAGGCAATTTAAGATTACTCCAGATAATATCGAAAAGTAATACTTTGTTCATACATATAATAATATTATTAACCTAAATAGATGTCAAAACTATTTAGAATAAGATAGAGTATAAGATATCTAATTTACTATAATAAGGCAAAAGCAATTTAGTTATATCAGGAATAATTTCATCAAACAATATTGCTTCTGGATAAGGCACACCGAGCCTTAGCTAATGTAATTGGGAAGTCACGTCGCTATAACATGAAATAAGTCGCTATAATGTATCACATGAAATAAACACATATATTATTAATAACGCACATGAGATAATTGATCTTTACGATAAAACTGATACAGTTTTATCTTAAAGAATAAACTAAAGTCACGAAATATATCTAATGTGATCAATAATCTAAATTATTAATAGTACAACACACTTTATTTCATTGCACCTCTTGGCATAAAAAACTCAAATGCATTTTTAAGAAGCTAGATATTCATATAAGATGTCATCTAACGTTAGTTTATGAGCTTCCGTTTTACATCATCGCATTCCGCCATGAATAAATATATGTATGGTCTACAGATATATTCTGAGTCTGGTTACCCCACCAACCCGCATAGGACAAGCGTAGTGGGTTAACTTCTGTTCCTCCAGAAATAGAGAGGCCAGTGCTCAGCACTGGGGCATATGCATATGAGCTGTGAAAACAAAAAACATTACGCGTCAATACCAATATTGTCTATGCCCTACCACCAGTATCTGCATTTTGATTGCGATCGTTCTGTTTTTTTTAACGTCACACATGCATACATCTTGCATGTAAGTATATTTTTCTAACATTTTATGTTTATCATATAGTTTTATGTTTATCATAGTGTTTCCTTTTAAGTCAAGATTAATTAGTTTATAATAGGATATTTATGTGACAAGTATTTTCGTAAATCAATACGTTTAAAAAATAATTGAAAGGTATAGAAAACAATGCATTATTTATGTGGATGTCATTTATAATCCCAACAGAAGGGAAATTGTGAGACTTCTTTGATGATGATGTCCTTTATTGACTTAAAGAATAAATATATGTACATAGTAAGGGGAAAATATAAAACGTTTTCCGAACGCTATCGTAATAAAAAAAAATCATATTTGTAAGGATACATTGAATAAATAAGTAGCGCGAACGCAACATGTCACATTAGATTATCGCTTTCACAGCGTGTACGGATCGGGAAATAATTTACATGTTAGAGCTCCGTCTTAATCTAATATATGTAATGTAGTTTACGGAAACATTGAAAACTAGTATAACTCCGATTTAAATATAAGATAATTCATGCTCTTCTTTTTCATGTACCATCTCCATCTCGCAGGTCGGTTACCGTATATCTACTTATTCCTATCCTTGCGAATCAATATTGCTGTGCTATAGCACAGACTAGTGAGAGTAGCTCTTGCGTACTGGTACTTTAGTTATAACTAAAAATATAAAAGACTGTTTGAGGGTGAAAATTCGGTAACGACTCAACATAAATATTACAAGAATATGCCAGAGCTACATTATATAAAATAACTAAACTAGTAGCAGTGACTACTAGGAGTACGAGTACATACTTTGTTGTAAATAATCTGAACTGGTGACTCAAGCATGTACAATGTATCTACGCGTAGAAAAATAAAATAGCACGCTTACCACGCTTAGAGTCTTATATTGCTTGTTTGTTATAGGAATTTATCGGAAGAATATACATAATGTAGAAGGTATCTTTAATGTTTCGCGTTCATGAATTAAAATAAAGTACACTCTTTTCTACATAGGTTAAGTAAATAGTAGTGAAGGAGAATAATTGGTAGCAGGAGATGTAAAAAGTAGTTAAAAATTATAGTAACGGAGGGTCAGATATATATATCGCTATTTAATGTCGATATTTTGCAGGGGTACTTCCCCGGTCGCGCCGACGCATTCATGCTATCATGCTGCTGCAAATGCTGCTGTTATATAAATGAAAATATAGATTAATAATATGAATTATCACATTATATAAACATCAATTTTACAATATTAATTTCTCAAAAAATATAATTTTTACGGTAATAAAAATTAAGCATAAGATAAAATTCAGCCCGGTACAAAAGTTTAACTGTTAGCGAATATTGGATCAGACGGCGAAGATATACGCTGGCTCGATCTAGAGCCAGTATTGGGTTTGTAGGTCAAAGTCTGCTTACAGTGGACAGGCAGCGCCTTGTTTGTATTTCCACTTAGCAAATGTTACTTCAGTGGCTGTGCTAAAACTTTACGGCACTTCCACTACCAGATGACATCTAATGTTGCCGTTGGCTTAGTAAATCTTAACTATGAGATTACGATTTACTAAGCCATCGGCCGTTGATATACTATAAATGTTTAAAATGAGAGATAGGTTAAGGTAACGGAGAGTCTAACTAGTCTGATGTTAGCCTGGGGTAGTCCACAGGTGTATCTTCGCTACCTCATAATCCATGACAAACGAAATCTTTAGTTACACGCGTTTAATTTCTGCCAGCCACCCGGCGCAGATTGCTTTGTCTATCTGGGCGGCTTGTCTCACTACGTTTGCCAAGTTGCGTTCTCCACTTCAGCAATAATCTACTACAACGGTTGTCGAATTTAATGTAAATCATTGTTATAATTGTTTGGCTGCCAATATAGGATAGAGTCATCCTATTTTTTTCTCATGATTATGACGAGGTTTGTATTTGAGAAAATAATCGTAAATGAGAAGCAGCGTCTACCTGAGAACAAAAACCAATTTGCTGATATTGAATAGCCCCCAGAATGGGGATTAAGGTACTACTTAATTTTAGAGAAAACTAATGTCCAGTAATAATTTTAAATAAGGAAGATATTGAGTTAGAATTAATACTTATTAATTTGTCATATTCTATATTCACGAACAAACCGGAAATTATTTCTTAAATATTTTAATTTAAATATACTCGAAATATTGTATTTGTTCGAATGCAATGTTTTTTTCGAACAAATATAATATTTCGAATTGCTTTGTTGCTAAAATAAACTTCTGAACAAGGAAACAATGTCCCAACATAAGCAAACGAGGGAATGAATAAAATAGAATATAGCATGTACATTGAGTCTGAATATATATACGTATAGCTGTCTCATTAGGATCAAAGTTACTGTGTATGTTATGTAATTGTGGTTTTCTACTAGTATTTTAATGGTCTAACCTTTCATATAACATATAGTATATGATACATAAAGTATATAGGAATTCATTATTGTAACGAAAATAAGTGAGTTGAAAACATAACATCAATAATCATATAGATATATATGTACAATTATGTTTTATAAAAATAAAATATTTTGTAATATAATTTATATAAGAACATTGTCCGTTCTTCAGTATATTTGCCATTACACGGTTTCTGAATCAGCACTCGTCTACTTCCGGCAGTCCATTTCCACTTTATTCTACTTACATCGAATATGATTCAGTGACAAAGGTACTAAATTAATTATAATGAGGAAATAATAAATATTGCTAATATATAACGATTGAATTATGAAATCGTTATACTGTTCATATAATATGTTTATTTCACACTATACTAAAAAAGAACACTGTAATATAGCACTGTATAACACAATTTTTTATTAGTATATGAAAAACATAATACAGTACGTCACAAACCGTGTGATCATATATATATATATATATATATATATATATATATATATATATATATATATATATATATATATATATATATATATATATATATATATATATGATTTTAGAAATTGACATATACTTTTATAAAGTTATTGGAAGGGAATTAATATTTTCAACAAGTTATGTATGATATCTATCTTTACGTTGACGTTTGTTAAAATAGATAGGTTTGTTTAGATCTCGAATGGGACTTGATATCAGTTTTAAGATATGTTTAGTTAGTTATATATATAATATTAAATTATATTAAGTTATGACAAATATAATATTACATTACTTTTATTTAATTTTCAAACATCTCTCAACGCGTCATAATTCGCATTTTTTATAATACATTCTTCTAGTTCAATAAATATTTCCCATAAAAGTTTCCTAGTGTTATCAAACTAAAATACAATTATTTTCTTATTGTACTCTATGTACGCGATACATATCTAAGTACCTTCCAAATTAGTCTTAATATTTATTTATTAAAATACTAGATTTGCGTAGTACTAAATTTAAATTAAAACATTTTTTGTAAAGTAATTAAGATCCTCTAACTTCTTACAGTAACCAGTACAAACATTGTCCAAACAGTGTAAAATTTAATTTTGAAATAATGGTGCTTGTAGCCACCATTGAGGCACCACCTTTGTGTTTGCGTAAAGTAATAATAATTTCGGTGCACGGTTCCCGACGAGCCTCAACAAATATTTCGTTACCGACGATCCAGTACAAAAGGATAATTTTGCTTAATTTTTAGGAATACCAGTAAACAAAAACCTTGTTAAAAAGAAATTGAAAATGTCACTAACGATTTCAATGTTCAAATAATAACCCTTACTTGATCATTCACGTATCACTTTTATATATTCTAGTTTGTCTCGTACATTGTTCGAGAAAGATATGGTTTATACATATATATAAATCTATAAAATATCGGCCAATGTTTTCAATATCTGAGATTGGATAAGAGGCGGGTCAACTTTGATTCCGAACATAAATTGAATTTATTAAAAAAAATACAAAAATAATATTCTTAGGAAGTTTTAAATTAAAATTTCAATGGACGGTCGACGTCAAAATTGATTTAATTTGAATAGTTTAATAGCCAGATGAAAAGCTAAACATCATTAAAATATTATATTAAAAAATATTGCTAATAGCAAAAGTTTTACAACTTTCACTTTCTTGTTTATAAATTAATAGTTAATAAGTAGTGACGATCGTTTGGTTCAGTGAGGGGTCCTCCGCCCATGTAGTCAGTGGTCGCGGCTTCGATTCCCGCATCGGAATAAATATAAGTATGTATGGCCTACAAATATTTATTCATAGTCCAGTAACCCCACAAATTCGCATTGGACAAGCGTAGGCTGCTGATAATGATATGTATTAATATGAAAGTGGCAGTCTTTTAAAAACTTTAACTTGAAATGATTATACGAAAGTCAATCTACGAAACTTTTATATGTAAACCTTATTTATTTTTAATTTAAATAAACATGATAACGATTTGAATAAATTTACATAAATTTTTGGTTAAATAGATTGTGGCAGCTTTTATATTCGGGATCGCTGTACCTGCGAACTACGAGTGTTACAAAGAGCAATTTGCATGTAAATATTTTGGAAGTGAGACTAACGTCGCATACATTCAGGTGTCCAATAACATAAATGTTTCAGTGTGCGAGCTTAGGCTGTTAGGTAAAATGGAGTCTATTTTAGGTGCCATTCGGCGTTTGTGTAGATAAATAGAAAGATAATCTAGTATGTGTAAATAAATAATAAGATAATCTAGTGCAGATTATCTTATGTATGTATTGTGTACTTATGTATTTTAGCAAAAACTTTTCTCCTGATGTTTGTTACTGATATCTAAGCTTTCAAATTTTATGCAACATTGCAGAGCCTGCTATAATTTTAAGCCTGCTGATGTAGTAGTAATATTAATTTTATTCATGAATTAAAACACAAAACTTCCTAAACTGTAAACATGCATTTAACAATGTGAGTTCACGGGTGTGAGTACCCAGATACTTGACGATATTTGTGACCAATAGGGTTATGGGTCACAAATATCGTCAAGTATCTGGGTACTTAAAAAACAGTGCCGTTCATCCGCAAAAACAAACGCACTGTAGATGCACCGCTTACCTTAAGGTTAGGATATAAAAATTGTAAAAGGGATAAATAATTAAAACAAGAGAAGGACAAAAGGAAATAAACGAAGGGGATAGAAATTGGGTCTCTGGAACCCTGCACTCACCGTACGCAACGCTATAACAGTAAAATGCTAAAAAATATTCTGTGATGTTGTGGTAGGTACTTCCCCGTACGAAACGGCCTTTCGTGCAACCGTGATACTACCACTTTACTAATATGCAGTATATTCCAGAAACTTCTAGATGGACATCTTGGCGATAAGGAAGTGTTTGATTAGTCAAACACTTCCTTATTGCCAAGATGTGCAATAGTTAGCCATTTGTGTAGATTCCGAAAATTGGATTTTACAGTAAAATTGTAATGATAGAGTCATTCTGTATATTTTACGAATAAAGATAAAAATAATTTGAATTTAAACTGGAAAATCTGAAGCGAAATGCCTCGCCAGCTCCAGGTTACAAAAGCGTGGTGAATTAATGTCCATACCTCCAGAAATGGAGAGGATCGTCCACATTGCCACTGCCTATAGCGCTGCGGATGTCAATGGTCGGCATTGATTGCTTTCCATCAGGTGACACGTCTGTTTGTTTGCCTTCCTATCCCATAAAAAATATTTATAAGAGGAGCATCGATCAAATTATGCATCCCTATTATAATTATATATATATGTGTATATAGACACTGAAGTATAAGCTTGACAATTTTTTCGTTAAATTTTCATTAAGTATTAAATAATTTAAAAAAAACTTAATATTTTTTTCATAATATAATCCTCTAATACAAGGTGGAAGAGTACAACGCCTTACACGTCATTTAAGATAATTGCAGTATTATGTCAATAATTTCATGTTACAATATTCTATCAATACGTGCCTCCAGGGATTGAGTGTATCGTAACTCCGTCTCGGCTTGTCGTAGTTAGTATCGACCGAGACTATGCTGGCATCTCGCCAACACTGTTCAACATAGGTATTCTTGTTAATTCTAACCCTAAACACGTTATTAAAGCAACTTTATTTAGGCACTTTAGTATTTTAAAATTTATGTTTTTTTTAAAAGAAACAATGGTTTAATAACTTAGATTTCCATACTAAAAAGGATATTAGGTATATCAACACAAATAAGAAAATATTTTATATTAAAATAAATATGATGATAGATATATGGACAGATTTTTGACTGTCCATATAGTGATGGATTTCCGCAAAGTAACGCCTGACTCCATTAATAATGATGATAGATTTCTAAGAAATGAAACAGACAGGCTGAAATGAAAAAATAAAGAATAGGAACAGATATAACGGTAACGGATATATTTCATCAGTCAACTTGACCTGCTCAAGTGAATTATTTTTTACGATAGAAAAGTATCCTTCGTTTTCGTTTCCTAGATCAAATCTGGACTAAATCGTCATTCGTCGTGGTACTTATGCCAGTTTCTCCAAGATAGAACGTAGGAGTAGTGAAAAGTAGGACCGGGTTAAGCTCCTTCCAAGTTGGAAGACATTATCAATTTTTCACGGTAAGTATAGACCTGATAACAGTTCTGGCTCTTACTAAATCATCAAGAATGACATTAATTGATATGGCAGTAAAGTAACCTACGAGACTGCTACGTCCAATATAGTATTGTTTATAAAAAATAATGAGAAGAGTTTTCAATACATTAAAGTAAATGAAAGGATTTACATAAATATATGTGTATATTATCTTCTCTTTTATTTAAATTGTAACAGGTTTTTTATCGTCTGTGTGGATTATTAATTCTTGAAACGTTGAATATACTTAAAATGTTATTAATATTGAGTTAATAAATAAGTCTTGACGTATGAGCTAGCAAACAAAATGATCACAATACATGTACTATTATTGTAATAAAAGTAAAGGAAGATCGAATTTACACGTTGGAAGAAGAAAAACGAGGAGAAGCTCCGCATTGCATTAGCTTATCGCGACCGAAGCGTTAAGGATAAGGAAGCGATTTAAAATTGCGAGCTCCGGCAATAAATAATAAGAAATCTTTTTAAAGTATATAAAATAAAATGTTCTAAATTGTTTTTTTATTTTAAACTATGTCAGTAATTGGATACACGCCCTTGAAACTTGTTTTTGTACCAAATCACCTATTATTCTCTTTTATTTAAATTGTAACAGATTTTTTTATTATCTATGAGGATTATTATTTCACTGTTTTATTTTAAATATTCGTTATAATTTGTCGTTATTTATAATTATTGTGTTTGCAATGATATTTTTCTTTGCGCATCTACTCACCAATCTATCTTATATACGCGTGATGGTTAATATGCATTCCTCCAGAAATGGAGCTTAACAGTGGGACATGTTGGAATGGGCTATACAGAAATACTCGTATATACATAAATATTATGTTTAGAAAACTGTAACCGGGCCCTGTATCAATTAATGGTCAAAAAAGCAATTTTCACAACATTTGTTTATATTTCTTATCATGCGTACGTTGCACGAAAATTTGTATGTATTATATTATTGTATTATTATATATTATAAAATTTAGTAGAGTAATAACTTTTATGTTGTGTTGATATTATGAAATGAAATATTTTTGCAATATAATTCATAAATATTATTTACGAATTAGTCTTCAAAAACCTTCATCAAATTTCTTTCAAAGATGCAATTCAGTCACCAAATTCAATGCAAACTGCATTGAAATTTGTGACTGAAATCAGAGTTTATTTGAGAATTAGAAAAGAGCTTCGTATAGTTTGTTGACTTTCGTTCGTGTTCAACTCGAGTAAATATCTTGATTGATTGAAATCTAAAAAGCAGCGTGAATTTAAATTTGTATTTTGAGTTCGTTCTAACTTTCACGATTAATATAAAAGAAATTCAGGAGAAATTATACCTTCTTCTGAATTTTCAATATTGTCGTGAAGTTAGAATGAGCTCAACAAATTTGAATTCACGCTACTCAATCAATCGGAATGAGTTTGCAACGAGAATCCCGGCAAACTATACGAAGCTCCACTGTTGCCGATAAAACTCTGATCTCTGCCAATTTGGTGAGTACGCATTTTGAGAAATTTGATGAAGGTTTTTGAAGACCAATTCGTAAATAATATTTATGAATTATATTGCAAAAATATTTCATTTCATAATATCAACACAACATAAAAGTTATTACTCTACTAAATTTTATAATATAATACATACAAATTTTCGTGCAACGTACGCATGATAAGAAATATAAACAAATGTTGTGAAAATTGCTTTTTTGACCATTAATTGATACAGGGCCCGGTAACAGTTTTCTAAACATAATATTTATGTATATACGAGTATTTCTGTATAGCCCATTCCAACATGTCCCACTGTTAAGCTCCATTTCTGGAGGAATGCATATTAACCATCACGCGTATATAAGATAGATTGGTGAGTAGATGCGCAAAGAAAAATATCATTGCCAACACAATAATTGTAAATAACGACAAATTATAACGAATATTTAAAATAAAACAGTGAAATAATAATCCTCATAGATAATAAAAAAATCTGTTACAATTTAAATAAAAGAGAATAATAGGTGATTTGGTACAAAAACAAGTTTCAAGGGCGTGTATCCAATTAATGACATAGTTTAAAATAAAAAAACAATTTAGAACATTTTATTTTATATACTCTAAAAAGATTTCTTATTATTTATTGCCGGAGCTCGCAATTTTAAATCGCTTCCTTATCCTTAACGCTTCGGTCGCGATAAGCTAATGCAATGCGGAACTTTCTCCTCGTTTTTCTTCTTCCAACGTGTAAATTCGATCTTCCTTTACTTTTATTACAATAATAGTACATGTATTGTGATCATTTTGTTTGATAGCTCATACGTCAAGACTTATTTATTAACTCAATATTAATAACATTTTAAGTGTATTCAACGTTTCAAGAATTAATAATCCACACAGACGATAAAAAACCTGTTACAATTTAAATAAAAGAGAAGATAATATACACATATGTTTATGTAAATCCTTTCATTTACTTTAATGTATTGAAAACTCTTCATTATTTTTTATAAACAATACTATATTGGACGTAGCAGTCTGTAGGTTACTTTACCGCCATATCCAATTAATGTCATTCTTGATGATTTAATAAGAGCCAAAACTGTCATCAAGTCTACACTCACCGTGAAAAATTGATAATGTCTTCCAACTTGGAAGGAGCCCGGTCACACTTTTCGCTACTCCCCGTTTATCTTGGAGAAGCGGCGCCATGCGACGAATGACGATTTAATCAGATTTGATCTAGGAAACGAAACGAGATGCACTTTTTCTATCGTAAAAAATAATTCGCTGAGCGAGGTCAAGTTGACTGATTTCATATTCTTTATTTTTTCATTTCTTAGAATCTATCATCATTATTAATGAGTCCAGGCATTCACTAAATCACTATATGGACAGTCAAAAACATCTGTCCGAAATATCTAATGTTATCATATTTATTTTAATATAAATATTGTGACTGTGTTGACGTCAATCTAAGTTATTAAACCATTGTTTCTTAAAAAAAAACATAAATTGCAGTGTAGTTGCTTTAATATGTTTAGGAGTTAGAATTGGCAAACAGTGACGGAAAAGATCTCAATATGTCGATATTAGCCACGACGAAGCCGAGACGGGTTACGACACTCAATCCTGGGCACTGTTGTGGAGCAACGACATGTATTGACATGGCCTGCCAAATGACGTGGCCGAAATTCCACTGCTAGGTAGAAGGATTATATTATAAAAAAATATTAAGTTTTTTAAATTATTTAATATAATGAAAATT
>JASFAT010004105.1:0-16928 GCA_031353405.1 Baronia brevicornis
ATTTATTTCAGTATTTGTCCCCTGAGGGAGGATTAATCATGTTTGTGTCAGAGGTTTTGAGTTCCAATTCCAATCGAAGCTAAAAATAATTTAATAAAAAAAGATAATTTTACACGTTATTTGTGAATGAATTCGATCCACTGGTTATAGTAGAAGATGGCGTAGAGTGCCTCCTTTGCGTGCTTATCCAAGGCACTTATATATATCCTGTGCAACTAACGCTTTAGGAATATTCAGCCAATTATTATTGAATGCTTGAGGCTTTCCTTCACACCAAGCTTAACTTCGCTCTCAAAAAACGATTCTGACTAAAACCTTCACATGACTCTAGCTTATTGGGTTGTATCGGTTATAATCTTATGCTAACCTATGCTTACAGTCTCACTATGTCTGTTATTTCGTCAAGAATACATTTCCTAACACTTAAAACTTTGTTATGTAAGAGCTCTGTTGGGTGTTGTTTGATATTTCTGTATTATATTTGATTGCTTCAAGATTGGATCCCAATTAAGCTTGGCCTTCGGCCTTACAACTAGTGTTCATTATTAAAAGATGACACATTTAATCAACAATGAGCATTGCTGTATACATGCTCGGCTTAGGACTTGCTATGAGTTTGGTTATTTTTATTGATATTATGGTTTGGACGCTCTAGACTGCCGTACTCAGAACTTGACCCATGTTCTCCCTGCTTCCTTTGTTTCCTAAAGGATATAATTCCTTTTTTGTTAAAAAGAAATTTTCTTAATAATCGCTTGGTGTTTTCTTAAATTAAAATCTTCGATACTCTGCACATCGACCAACGAGGAGATTGACCTACAAATTTTCAAAGTTACACAATGTTTTCATAAAATTTCTATTAGGTGTGCAACTAAGTTTTCGCTGTTCGTCATTAGAAGGTTCCAGCAGTAAGTGTTGGTCGATTTTGACATATCCAAAACATCATGAACCAAACTTAGACATATGGTAAACAAACCGCTCTGACATGTTATACTCTGTACAAGTTAGCTTGATCTTTTTGACAGATGTAATTTTTTGTGATCGACATGACTTTGCAATGATGAACATATTATTTTCTTAATTTAATGATTTTAAAAATTGTAAAAATATTAAAAAAAATACATATAACATAAAAGTCTCTAAAGATTCAAGCGTTATCCGAAAATTTTAAGACTTTTTATTGCTTCAAAGTAAAATTTAAATAGGAACACTGAAAATAATAGACGCTTGTACAATGTTACATCGGTCGAACGAATGAGACACTACTAACAGGCAGTATACAGTATAGACCGATGTAAACAGCGAGAACTTATTTGCGCACCTAATACTTAAAAAACGTAGTTTAATTTTAAAACCTTACAGTATAACCATTAAGTAAATGTGTGTAAACTTGAAGATATTTATAGCAAACGATTCGTTGGGTCTCTCCATAAAAATTATGTAGAACAACTAAATTCGACATTCAAATATCCATCCAGAGAAATGTTTGCTAAATTATTATTAAACTAGTAAAAAATTTACTCGAAAGTCGAATAGATTTATGTTTTGTTGTTGGTAAATACGAATATAGTCTAATTGTCTTGTTCGTGTTGATTTAATCGTCCGCGTAATTAATACGTTAACATCTTCAATTTTTAAGTTTTATAATTGATATTTTAATGCCCATAATTTAAAGAAAACCTTCCATTTGAGATGGTATATTACATTGTCATCCCTTATAGACCCTAAACATTCTTTATTTGTAAAATTGACATTATGCCTGGCTATAGAGTTATAAGTTGAACTTTATAGTTAACTCCAACTTTTTAGTTTTTACACTACCTAACATCATATATATAAATGTTAGAAGCTTTTGGTTATTTTAATTATCTTACTTAAGAAATAAATCATTTAATGAACTGTTGTTGTTCCTCGTTTAAAAAATAATTATTTGTTACACAAAATAAATATTTGTTATAGAAACAATTGTAAAATATTTTGTCACAGAAACAACTGTAAATAATGAATCAACATACAATTTGATTTTAAAATTGTTGTTTAAAATTAAGTTCAAATTAGTTTATTGTTTGATGAAACATATGATGATACTGTGAAAATTTTAAGTGAACTTAGCTATTTTGGTTTGGCTTGTCATAAGAATGAATTTTAATTTATATTTAATTATGTTCGTTTATAAAAGAAACATGATAAAAGAAACAAGTCAACAACACAAAAGATTTAATTACTCTAAAGTCAGACATAGTATGTCAGTAAAACAATAATATACAACATATATATGAATATTTAAATAAACCAAGACACGGGGTGCAGGAATCGTAGCCATAGGCGCTATCGAGGAGACGAAGCGTAAACCTCGGAAGTCCAAGTCGCAGGTTCGGACGCCCAAGTCTGAACTAGCCAAGAAGCGAAGCGGCAGCCACGATGATCTACTCTACGAAAATACTGAACCCAGACGAAACCGATTCCTCTTGTGTCCTATGTTTACTTCCACTGCGGATATTCCTCACCATTACGATACAGTTTTCGATGTAGATACTGTTGAAAAGGGCAGGAGGAAAGGGAGTCATGGTGAAGTTAAGAGAAATTTCTTGAAAAGTATCAGATCTAACAGCTTGGCTGGGTTATTGGCCGTAGCTGGCAACTTGACCTCAGAAACGACAGAACTGCTTAGAGATGAATAATTTTGTAAGATGACATAGTTAATTAATGCATGCATACATTTTTGATTTGTTATTACATATAATTCTTATTTTTTACATAAGATTTTATGTAATAGATTAATACTGAACTCATGTAATGCATCTGTGTAGAATCTTAGGGATAATACATTACACATTGTACAAATTTATAGTTTGATACATTTCATTAATAAATTATTATAACTTTATTGAAAAAAACTTCCACAATTAATATTTAGGCTAATACTTTGTATTTTGATATAAAGTATTAGTTTAAACTTTAGCAACGTGTGTCATAAAGTCTGTTCATTAAATCGTTGCATATTTCGACAATTATGATGTACAAAAATGTTGCCATATTAAAGACATATCATTTTACTAACACATTCCTTCTACAAATAGCCTTTTACCATACTCATGGTTTAAGAAAACTTACATAATGTTGTAAATCTATGCATTATCCTGTTTGAAAATTATTAAATCTTCAAGTCTGTTGTGACTGCCAATTTTAATAATATAGAAATAGGTATATTCAGTTTAAAGCCTGTTATCAAGCTTTTAAATAATTTTGCATTAATTATTAAAGTAAACAGGCCTTTTTAGTTCCAAGGATTTGATACTAGTTATTAAGTTACAATAAATGATTAAAGAAATAAAAAGACTTATTTTTAGCTTATTTGTTAAATTAGTATAATTATGTATCTGGTCACATCAGTTGCTCATACCAATTATCTTAGGAAATGGTTTAAAAAAATTGAAAATATTAATTCTTTTGATGTAGAGGTATGTTAACACAATAACAATATAAACTTCTAGAAATTTAAGATGTAGGTATTCCAATGTATTTTTATATTGGACTCTTAAATCTTATTCATGATCCACAAAAATGTGTAAAACATTTTATAATTTGTTCTTCATCATTTTAATACTTATGTGGCTGGCATATATATTTAAGGTTACAGTAGTGAGACAATTTATTTTAAATTTTAGGTTAAGCCTCTTCACAGGATTATTAAGACTTACCTAATGTAATAAAATAATTTCGGATTGACTGATGAATATTTAGGATCTTGCCAAATTTACTAAAAACTTATGCAATAGAATAATAACTCTGCAATCTTTAAGGAAAATAAAAAAAAATGCTTTGTATTTTTTTCTATTGTCATTAGTTAACGGTCAAATGAAAAATTTAAGATACAATGTTCTAATGTCGGCCATTTTATTTTTTTATTGCTGCTAAAGGGACTTCTCAAGATAATCTTCCATATCCGTGTGAGTATTTTTTTATTATTTGATTCGAAGATTACAAACAAAATATTTAGAGTGTTAAATTTTTCGTTAAAGAGAACAGACAAAACAATGAAACCTATAGATATAATTATTAAATATATAACTTATACTGATTTTGTCACAAAAAATATTCTCACGTTGTTTTAATTGCCTTCTGAAGTGTGGTAGACATTAGAGAAATAAAAATATTAGGTTACGGGTTGTTTGTATTAGCAAATATTTTTGATATTGAATGTTGTGTGCTAGCACATAAAATATTTTTGTTCGTAGAGTGTTTTATAATCATAGATAGACTTGGATTTACTGAACGTTTTTTTTTAATTACTACTTGTTCCTTAATTTTTAAGTATTCCTTGATATTTTATTTTTTTTGTAAATTGTAAGCATTTGTTTGCTTTCAGCCTACTTTATGTTATATCTAAGAGCTATGCATGCTTAGCAGTTCATAGTTATATATGGTATATATGGTATGCTGTATACAGTAAAAGTTATGTTGTTATTTTATTATGATATTTTGCTTCGTTTTTATCACCATGTCATATGGCACGCTTTCAAATGTTTACAATGATTAATATCAACTTGTATTTGGAAGTCTATAAGATTCGCGGAAATAAATGATTTTTAGTGCAATGTTGTTATCAGCTATCTTATATAGTTATTGTTTTTTAGAAAATAGAAAAATGACGGTCATATAAACAATGCAATCGTCATCATATTTTGAGAGCTTAAAGTGAGGTCTATATTGCTATTGGTTACTTTTATAAATACTTCCTATAGGCTTCCAATACTAGATGTAGTAGTACAGAGTGTATATGATGAGTACAAAAGCGAATTATCGCTGTAACATGGTCGTACAACGTTCCTGTGGTGGTGGAATTATAAGATAGAGGCTCATTTGAGAATAGTGTCAGATATTAAACGAGATGAAAATTTCGTTTTAAATTCGTTTAACTTTAAGGAATAATCAAAACTCTTCGGTGATCTGGTTCTTTTTAAGTATATACTTTAGTACTTTTTATATATTAAATAAACCTTTTCCATAAATTCGACGTTGGTGTATTCTTTTAACATGGGTCTACTAATCAATTAGCTACTAACCAAACCCCATAACATTTCAGAACTAAAAAAATATACTTGAGCCATGGAGTGAATTATTTCACCGATATAAATAAAAATACAGATTAAAAATATTGGTGAAGGGTGAAACGAATAAAATTGTGAAATATATAAAAAGGGCTTACGCTTATCTCACTCTGGCTACTTCTAATCAGGAAGGCGAAAAAAAAAACTGGATTGCCTTCGTTATAACAATTTCTTTATTAACAAGTTTATGAGTTTGTGTACCGGACAAATCAGTCAAGTCAAGTTTTATTTGCACATGTAAGTATATAGTTCTTCATTTATTCACTTTGTTCGCTTTTTAAATTGCTTATACGTTGAATGAACTGTTTGGCATGTGTAGTGTTTAGGTTACACAGATGTTTGCATGCATTTGTGTGGTTTACATCTCACAAAGTAAATTAGAGGAATTATGGACATTATTGTTATGGACTATCGTTGTATCATATAGACCTAATTAAAAACTTTTGGGTGTGTCACACAAATTGTAATTCCTCTAATTTTTAATAATGCCTGGAAATTACATTATACATTCTATGTTTATGTGAATCGTGTTTCCAATTGTAAAACACAAATTTTGTGATAATTTATGATAAACAATAAATTATTTATTAAAACTAATTCGAACTGTGTTGATGTTTAACATAAATATATTTTATGTATCTGTTTAATGGGGTAACATTATATTTTTATTTTTTTTAAGTATTAATTCAAGTTGGGTAAATTCATGTATTCTATATATGTTTATTTTCGGTTTATTCGGCACGATATAAGTGTTTTGCTTCAGTTATCAAAGCTATATGCTGGATTTAGTTTTATTGTTATCTACAAATATGGAAAAGAACTAAACAAAATATTTGGTGCAATTTCATGGTTCATAGACGTGAAAACGTCCAATTTAAATTAAACAATTCTTTCTTCATTCAAAGCCGCATTAACAACAGATTAACACACCTATGTTTTTCTATTTACATAGGTTGTTTTCTTCCTTATACAGACTTCAGTCCGGACGACTGGGGCCCCGAGTTCCCTTTGAGTACTTCATCGAGATACTCGATACCTATGCCAACACTTTACAATACCGAAGGTAAGACATTTGAGATAAAAATATAAAACGTAACTTACCTTCTTAAGACTATCTAAAGCCGCTGCAACTTTTACTATTATTTAAGTTGAGAGGAATAAAAATAGCTTCCATCCCCAAGACCTGGATGGCACCGTGCGATTTAGTCACAGTTTGTTGCCACGAACTGTGGAAATGGTGAACAATTTACCACCTGCGATGTTCCCACGTGATTATGACGGGTGTGTTCGTTAAAGGCCGGCAACTCTTTTGGCGTTGCATACGTCTATGGGCGGCGGTGATCGCTTACCACCAGGTGACCCGCATGCTCGTTTGCCTGTTATGTTTTTTATAAAAAAACTACGGCGAGTTAAATGGCTCAGCGGCGAAGATATCGCATATGGAAGCAATGGTCGCGGGTACGGTTGTTAGGTATTCCGAGTAATGAAGGAATCCGTCTTGGACAGGCATGCGGGGTTAATGTTCGTTCCTTCAAATATGTAGTCTTTTTGCATATAAATAGGAATGTATATAATATATGGACCGTATTTGTATTAATTTATAAAAATTAACATGTTTCTATTGACCACTCCTATAATGTATTTATTTCACAAATGTAATTTATATGTGTATAATAAATAATTCCCCTCTTGCTGTGAAATGTAAACAATGTTGAATTATCAAATACTAAAAGTCCTGCTTATAATAGACATGTTATAAAACAGTTCCATTTCTTCCGGTGGTTTTATACCAGGTGTCTATGAGAGCTAAAAACCCATACCTACGTGAGTAATAAAAATCATACTGCAATCCCCAATCCGCCCGTTAAACGTCGGGATTACGGTAACAGTCTTCAATTTTGAGAAAGCCCTGTCCATCAATGGACTGTCACAGTTGTTTTAATTAATTGAGTTCGATAAATAATAATCTCTAAAATACCTGCTCATCATACCAAATTATTTGACCATTTTTCACAATACAAATTCTTTATCTGAAATAAGGCATTTGTTGCCGCTGGAAGCGAGACAAACGAAGTCTCTATCTATCATTATAAATATCTAAGTATCTTTTTAATTATTTGTATAAATGTTTATTCGTACGAATATTCTTTTAAAGACCCAGTATACGCACGCCGGGTTAATAATATTTTTTTCCTATCATCCTGACGATAATGTATCCTCCCTAATCCCTAATGTATCAACCTACACCAAATTATCTTTTTAACAGTGTCCATCCTACGGTTTTGTGGAAGAAATTTAGTTAGACGCATTTAGCGATAAGGCCGCTGTTTGTATATAAACAATATTATAATCAATAGTTGTTGTTTTTGGTATACAATAAAGAATATATCTTTCTCTTATTGTTAATTTTAATTTTACTTATTGTTATAACATTTCAGGATATAAATATAAGAAGCCCAGTATCATAGAACTAGTGTTGTACAACATGGCTGCATTATTGGGTGGCGTTGCTGCTGGTTATGACGTCAGAATGTCTAACGTTAGCCCTCTTCATCCTACCTTACAGCCTCACAGGTAATTATCCAGTAAACTTGGCTATGAGCGTACACTGCTACTACATTGCGTTGATGATAAGTATTTTAAATTATTTGTCATTATTGAATAATAATTACTTTATTAGAAAGATAACAATTGTAAGATTTTTTTTTGTTAATACATTCCCATAGGGAAACCAGATTTCTCGTTTTAAAAAAAATTAGACATTAATTTTGGAATTATAATTAATTCCTACCACCAAATTCACAACCGCACTATCCGCCGTAAAGAAAAGTTTCATCCCCAACATCTGGATAAGTGACGATCCATTACGGTGCGCTTCTCCCAAAACTTCCTTTCACACACCACCACTCTTTGGAACCGGATGCCTTTGGTGGTATTTCCGGACCGATACGACATTGGCACCTCCAGAAAAAGCCTGCACATACCTTAAATATCGGCAAGGCTTCCGGGACTGATGCGGTGTCGCGAATGTTTATGGGCAGCGTTGATTGCTTTCCATCAAGCGGCACGTTAGCTTATTTGCCCTCCAATCTCATAAAAAAACCCTCACAGAATATTGGAGTGAAATGGTAGCACTTTCTATGTTACCGCGTTGCGTACGGATAGTGCTGGAATCCGGAGGCCTAACTCCTTCCTTTATTTTATTCTACTTTCGTTATTCACATCCTTACCTTAAGGTAGGCAACTCATCTGCAGTGCCCTTCAGTGTTGGCAACCGTACGATAATTTGATACCAATGTTCGATGTACGATAGTGATTCTGTATCGTACGCAAATGTACGATAATATTTAAATATCCAAATATTTTTTTTTCTGAACGAAATCAAATTTTAGATAGTATGGGCGCTTTCATATGCGTCATGCGGTCATTTTTATATGCGTATGAGTAAATTTAATACTTATAAAATTAAGAGCCATTTAATTTTCATAATTTTTTTGAATCACACAAATGTTCGCGCCATCTACTACGCGATGCACGCGTATGAAAATCATAAAATTGGAAAAATTACGCATCGGGCGCAATATAAATTCTTGATAATATCAATTTTATTAATAACTAATGCTTTTTGTATGTTATTTGAACATGTACGATAATTTTTTGTCGGGTACGATAATCTTACGCCCTTGATATGATCAGCCCCATCTTTCAGGTTGCGAACACTTAGTATTGCAAATGTCTATGGACGGCGGTGATTGCTTATCATCATATATGTTTATATATAGATAGATATATGGTACAATTCACAGGACGGAGGTAGAATCGGACCCCCTTAGTTCATCTATTTACGAAGGTTATGGATATGCACACAACACGTATCATGGACCGACGCGACATTTACGCGCGCCCTTGAATGCTATCACTGGTTCGCCTGTAAGTACATTCTCTTATGTCATAAATTTACATCTAAGCTTAATGTTGTTTTATTATTACATTTCAATCTTCGGCACCAAATATAAACATCCGAGCGACAAAATTCGCTTCTCTGAAAGTAGAACCCGTAGCCCCTGACAATAAAAGCTAAAAGCGGTTCCACCACACTTTTTATTTCTTTCATGGCAGTGAGTTATAACTATTATGTCAGTGTCAAGTAAAATACAATAATATCAAATCTCTTGAAATGTAACTACACAGCTTGTCACGTTTGATTAAATTAACTTATATTAAAAATATGTACAGATTCATTGATTATAAGTAATAAGTTTTGACAAGCTTTTTGAAAATCGGGAGGGACATCGTTTGTATCAACTAACAGCGAAATAAGTTATTTATTGTAAATATATCTACCTATTGTAGTATTTTTATTAAATCCATTTATATTGCTTTTTTCAGATATCTAGTCTGCAGGTAGAGGAGCAAAAACCTATTCGTTTTACGGACTCCCCGACACACTACGCGCATGCGTCATCTTCCTCTGGATACGGTAACTCTGCTCAACCACTTTCTGGTACTTCTGGACTGGGAACTAACTATACATCTACCCAACCGCCAACCCCTTCACCAAGAAGAACCTCTTCATCCACTTCTGATCATTTAGCGGATTTATACCACAACTATAGAGAAAATTTTCAACCATCACCCTCGCAAGACCGCATGGCAGACTACTATTACAGAGCAGAACCATACTCTTACGAAAGGACAGCTGATTATGTAGTGAAACATCCATATTGTGGTTATGATGAATGTTCCTTTGAATACAGGGAGCCAACTCCAGATTATAGACCATCGGCCCCATATTTAACCCACAAAAGAACTCCATCTAATTCTTCCGCTTCCAATTCTCATCCAGAAGAATTCTCTCCCTCTCGACAGTACCGAACACAGTTGTACTCTAAAGAAAGAAGAGAGGATTACAGGCCCCAAAAAACTGAATATCCACGAAAATCCAATGATTACTCATTACCCAGAGACTATTACAGGCAAGAATCCCAAGAGAGAGCAGAAGTAGAACGTCCGGCTAATCTAGGTCTTGAACTGGCACCTACCAAACTTAGATCTAGCTTGAAAAAGTATAAGAAATCTAGTGCATCTGGAGGTAGTTCTGGGGGAGGGACCCCAACCAATCCAACCCCACCAGACAGCTTAACAAGTGAAACTGATAGCTCTTACGTATCAGCCAGGGATGCGTCTAGTGGATCCCAGTCTAGGGTTCGATTTAGTCCTGAGACTATGGAAGGACATAATACCGAGCGCAGGCCTTCCAGGCACTCGTAGCGAAGGCTTAAAAAGTTCGACGACTACCTTGTTTGATACCGAAGCATATGGTAGTGCGTGGAACATCTTGAGTTTTTGTTTAATACGTTACCTCGTTTATCGACTATTTGCCGAATGAAAAATGAACCAACATGTCCGACGTTCGAAGTACAGTTGAAAACATATTTGACACTAGCTGACCCAGCAAACATCGTTTTGCCATATAAAAAGTAAAAAAAAATTTTTGGGAGGTTACCCTTATCACCTAGGGTTATAAAAATTAGTTTACGACGTATTCTCAGCCCTACCAAATATATATAAAAAATATCATAAAAATCGGTCAAGCCATTTCGGAAGAGTTCGATAACAAATAATGTGACACGAGATTTACTTTGCACGCTAGACGTTTTGTTATTAATTTTGTTTTAAAGCGTCTAAACATCGATACCACCTTGAAGCTATTTGGAAATACTATGATGTTTATAAGAATTATATTAATAAATTTCTCTCAGAAATTTATTATGTCAATCCAAACTCTTGTATTTTCTACATTATTATTAAAACTAAACCAATATTGTAATTTTATAGCTAAATGCGTTAGAAAAAAGTTAAAGGCGTTGTAAATAAAACATAGTTTGAACAAAAACGACACTGTATTAGTTTAAAAAATTATATACATTGAAAAACAGGCATATTATTTACCTTTAAACATATCAAAGTGATCACCTGTTTAAAAATTTTTTTAGTATTAAATTTCTTTCATTAATATACTATATGAAAAAAAACAACAAGACTTTATAGATCTCGTTTTTTAAAATCTAATTATTTTTTTAACATATTTTTTTTATACGTAGACATTGAATATCTTGATAAAGAACTGTTTTTATTTCCCAAAATAACATATTGGATAGAATGTGATGTTTTTTAGAGAATTAATAAGTAATTAATTTTTTAAAAACTGCGAAATCGATAGACCATACAGTACTTAAAAAAAGTTTTAAAAAAAATGATAACACTTATCTTTATAACTATACGCAGTTAAATAAAAGTAGTTATCGATAACATCGAAACTACAACCACAGGAATAAAAATTCCAGAGCAAAATGAATATCAACGTAATCAGTAAATATATATACGAGTATATAATTTCAAAAAGGTTAAATATTTTTAAACAACCGATTATCTCACAGTATCAGTACTGCAAAAAAATTGTAAACTATAAACAATTGTATGGAGAAAGCAATACACATAATATTTCAATGTCCGGTTTTCTACCCGCATTTGACTTTAGTCCAAAGGCAGGAATACATTGTAAACGCCAGAAATTGCGTAATATAATACAAACTTATAATACTGTACGCCGAAAAGTTTTTTTTTTCAATACATATATGTGTATACATGAGCAAACTTCAAAAAATTATTTGGTATCCGTATGGTATACGGATACCAAATAATGTTATTGTACTTTGCGGATATACAGTGTATATTTTGTACAAATAAATTACTTAAATTACAATTAACAATATTAACATTTTCCGAGGGAATAAACACTGTTGTAACATGAACGTTAAGTACACTTAACATACGTATGTACATGCAATGAATACTCACTCACACATTATACCCGTGTATTAACCCTTAACGAACGACCGCGTGTTTCCATATTAAGACATTTATTTCCAAAGCGAGAAAAAGTGCATAATGTAGCGTACACAATTAAGGCAGGACCTAATATTTTCTAAAATATCACATCATGCCGCCATTTTTGGAATATTTATGATGTCGCGAGTATGGCGGCATCCGTTCGCTATCGGTTAATATTGCTGTGTATATTGTGATTGAAAGAAGATATAAATTAGATATACACAGCAATATTAACCGATAGCGAACGGATGCCGCCATACTCGCGACATCATAAATATTCCAAAAATGGCGGCATGATGTGATATTTTAGAAAATATTAGGTCCTGCCTTAATTGTGTACGCTACATTATGCACTTTTTCTCGCTTTGGAAATAAATGTCTTAATATGGAAACACGCGGTCGTTCGTTAAGGGTTAATACACGGGTATAATGTGTGAGTGAGTATTCATTGCATGTACATACGTATGTTAAGTGTACTTAACGTTCATGTTACAACAGTGTTTATTCCCTCGGAAAATGTTAATATTGTTAATTGTAATTTAAGTAATTTATTTGTACAAAATATACACTGTATATCCGCAAAGTACAATAACATTATTTGGTATCCGTATACCATACGGATACCAAATAATTTTTTGAAGTTTGCTCATGTATACACATATATGTATTGAAAAAAAAAACTTTTCGGCGTACAGTATTATAAGTTTGTATTATATTACGCAATTTCTGGCGTTTACAATGTATTCCTGCCTTTGGACTAAAGTCAAATGCGGGTAGAAAACCGGACATTGAAATATTATGTGTATTGCTTTCTCCATACAATTGTTTATAGTTTACAATTTTTTTGCAGTACTGATACTGTGAGATAATCGGTTGTTTAAAAATATTTAACCTTTTTGAAATTATATACTCGTATATATATTTACTGATTACGTTGATATTCATTTTGCTCTGGAATTTTTATTCCTGTGGTTGTAGTTTCGATGTTATCGATAACTACTTTTATTTAACTGCGTATAGTTATAAAGATAAGTGTTATCATTTTTTTTAAAACTTTTTTAAGTACTGTATGGTCTATCGATTTCGCAGTTTTTAAAAAATTAATTACTTATTAATTCTCTAAAAAACATCACATTCTATCCAATATGTTATTTTGGGAAATAAAAACAGTTCTTTATCAAGATATTCAATGTCTACGTATAAAAAAAATATGTTAAAAAAATAATTAGATTTTAAAAAACGAGATCTATAAAGTCTTGTTGTTTTTTTTCATATAGTATATTAATGAAAGAAATTTAATACTAAAAAAATTTTTAAACAGGTGATCACTTTGATATGTTTAAAGGTAAATAATATGCCTGTTTTTCAATGTATATAATTTTTTAAACTAATACAGTGTCGTTTTTGTTCAAACTATGTTTTATTTACAACGCCTTTAACTTTTTTCTAACGCATTTAGCTATAAAATTACAATATTGGTTTAGTTTTAATAATAATGTAGAAAATACAAGAGTTTGGATTGACATAATAAATTTCTGAGAGAAATTTATTAATATAATTCTTATAAACATCATAGTATTTCCAAATAGCTTCAAGGTGGTATCGATGTTTAGACGCTTTAAAACAAAATTAATAACAAAACGTCTAGCGTGCAAAGTAAATCTCGTGTCACATTATTTGTTATCGAACTCTTCCGAAATGGCTTGACCGATTTTTATGATATTTTTTATATATATTTGGTAGGGCTGAGAATACGTCGTAAACTAATTTTTATAACCCTAGGTGATAAGGGTAACCTCCCAAAAATTTTTTTTTACTTTTTATATGGCAAAACGATGTTTGCTGGGTCAGCTAGTGTCAAATATGTTTTCAACTGTACTTCGAACGTCGGACATGTTGGTTCATTTTTCATTCGGCAAATAGTCGATAAACGAGGTAACGTATTAAACAAAAACTCAAGATGTTCCACGCACTACCATATGCTTCGGTATCAAACAAGGTAGTCGTCGAACTTTTTAAGCCTTCGCTACGAGTGCCTGGAAGGCCTGCGCTCGGTATTATGTCCTTCCATAGTCTCAGGACTAAATCGAACCCTAGACTGGGATCCACTAGACGCATCCCTGGCTGATACGTAAGAGCTATCAGTTTCACTTGTTAAGCTGTCTGGTGGGGTTGGATTGGTTGGGGTCCCTCCCCCAGAACTACCTCCAGATGCACTAGATTTCTTATACTTTTTCAAGCTAGATCTAAGTTTGGTAGGTGCCAGTTCAAGACCTAGATTAGCCGGACGTTCTACTTCTGCTCTCTCTTGGGATTCTTGCCTGTAATAGTCTCTGGGTAATGAGTAATCATTGGATTTTCGTGGATATTCAGTTTTTTGGGGCCTGTAATCCTCTCTTCTTTCTTTAGAGTACAACTGTGTTCGGTACTGTCGAGAGGGAGAGAATTCTTCTGGATGAGAATTGGAAGCGGAAGAATTAGATGGAGTTCTTTTGTGGGTTAAATATGGGGCCGATGGTCTATAATCTGGAGTTGGCTCCCTGTATTCAAAGGAACATTCATCATAACCACAATATGGATGTTTCACTACATAATCAGCTGTCCTTTCGTAAGAGTATGGTTCTGCTCTGTAATAGTAGTCTGCCATGCGGTCTTGCGAGGGTGATGGTTGAAAATTTTCTCTATAGTTGTGGTATAAATCCGCTAAATGATCAGAAGTGGATGAAGAGGTTCTTCTTGGTGAAGGGGTTGGCGGTTGGGTAGATGTATAGTTAGTTCCCAGTCCAGAAGTACCAGAAAGTGGTTGAGCAGAGTTACCGTATCCAGAGGAAGATGACGCATGCGCGTAGTGTGTCGGGGAGTCCGTAAAACGAATAGGTTTTTGCTCCTCTACCTGCAGACTAGATATCTGAAAAAAGCAATATAAATGGATTTAATAAAAATACTACAATAGGTAGATATATTTACAATAAATAACTTATTTCGCTGTTAGTTGATACAAACGATGTCCCTCCCGATTTTCAAAAAGCTTGTCAAAACTTATTACTTATAATCAATGAATCTGTACATATTTTTAATATAAGTTAATTTAATCAAACGTGACAAGCTGTGTAGTTACATTTCAAGAGATTTGATATTATTGTATTTTACTTGACACTGACATAATAGTTATAACTCACTGCCATGAAAGAAATAAAAAGTGTGGTGGAACCGCTTTTAGCTTTTATTGTCAGGGGCTACGGGTTCTACTTTCAGAGAAGCGAATTTTGTCGCTCGGATGTTTATATTTGGTGCCGAAGATTGAAATGTAATAATAAAACAACATTAAGCTTAGATGTAAATTTATGACATAAGAGAATGTACTTACAGGCGAACCAGTGATAGCATTCAAGGGCGCGCGTAAATGTCGCGTCGGTCCATGATACGTGTTGTGTGCATATCCATAACCTTCGTAAATAGATGAACTAAGGGGGTCCGATTCTACCTCCGTCCTGTGAATTGTACCATATATCTATCTATATATAAACATATATGATGATAAGCAATCACCGCCGTCCATAGACATTTGCAATACTAAGTGTTCGCAACCTGAAAGATGGGGCTGATCATATCAAGGGCGTAAGATTATCGTACCCGACAAAAAATTATCGTACATGTTCAAATAACATACAAAAAGCATTAGTTATTAATAAAATTGATATTATCAAGAATTTATATTGCGCCCGATGCGTAATTTTTCCAATTTTATGATTTTCATACGCGTGCATCGCGTAGTAGATGGCGCGAACATTTGTGTGATTCAAAAAAATTATGAAAATTAAATGGCTCTTAATTTTATAAGTATTAAATTTACTCATACGCATATAAAAATGACCGCATGACGCATATGAAAGCGCCCATACTATCTAAAATTTGATTTCGTTCAGAAAAAAATATTTGGATATTTAAATATTATCGTACATTTGCGTACGATACAGAATCACTATCGTACATCGAACATTGGTATCAAATTATCGTACGGTTGCCAACACTGAAGGGCACTGCAGATGAGTTGCCTACCTTAAGGTAAGGATGTGAATAACGAAAGTAGAATAAAATAAAGGAAGGAGTTAGGCCTCCGGATTCCAGCACTATCCGTACGCAACGCGGTAACATAGAAAGTGCTACCATTTCACTCCAATATTCTGTGAGGGTTTTTTTATGAGATTGGAGGGCAAATAAGCTAACGTGCCGCTTGATGGAAAGCAATCAACGCTGCCCATAAACATTCGCGACACCGCATCAGTCCCGGAAGCCTTGCCGATATTTAAGGTATGTGCAGGCTTTTTCTGGAGGTGCCAATGTCGTATCGGTCCGGAAATACCACCAAAGGCATCCGGTTCCAAAGAGTGGTGGTGTGTGAAAGGAAGTTTTGGGAGAAGCGCACCGTAATGGATCGTCACTTATCCAGATGTTGGGGATGAAACTTTTCTTTACGGCGGATAGTGCGGTTGTGAATTTGGTGGTAGGAATTAATTATAATTCCAAAATTAATGTCTAATTTTTTTTAAAACGAGAAATCTGGTTTCCCTATGGGAATGTATTAACAAAAAAATCTTACAATTGTTATCTTTCTAATAAAGTAATTATTATTCAATAATGACAAATAATTTAAAATACTTATCATCAACGCAATGTAGTAGCAGTGTACGCTCATAGCCAAGTTTACTGGATAATTACCTGTGAGGCTGTAAGGTAGGATGAAGAGGGCTAACGTTAGACATTCTGACGTCATAACCAGCAGCAACGCCACCCAATAATGCAGCCATGTTGTACAACACTAGTTCTATGATACTGGGCTTCTTATATTTATATCCTGAAATGTTATAACAATAAGTAAAATTAAAATTAACAATAAGAGAAAGATATATTCTTTATTGTATA
>JASFAT010002781.1:0-99944 GCA_031353405.1 Baronia brevicornis
CTTTACTTTGCGCTGGTTTAGTCTGTATTTAATATAAAATCAATATCGTACTTATTAGGGCATTATTTGTTTCGAATTTGAATTGTAAGGGATTTTTACAATATGGTCAAAAATGGTGTGAGTCACTTCTAGGCAGAAAATGTAAGCGTAAGGTCAAATATCGGATTAGGTATTTAGTAGTGGTTTACCGCAAGGTCAAAATTTGAACACTTTGAATGTTCAAATTTTGAACTTAAATATCCAGTACCATAAATTATAATAGATCGTCTTTTATATTTTAAAGTGATATATAAAAGAGATATGAAATTATTATGCTAAGAAGTCCGAATTTATTTATCTATTATTAAAATATTGCCTTTATTTAGATCAAAATCAAAAGTTTCTTTCTTGTAAGTTCTGGGGTTTCCCCGACCTAGTATATGTTTGTCTGAATTAACTGCTTTATAAAGTCATTTCATCCTGTATAGTTTCATTTAAAACATCTACACACAGCAGTTTTTGAGTGTGTTTATTGAAATCAGTGCGTTCTTGTATAATCTGGTAATTTTTAAGGTCTTCTGTCATGAGGTGTTCAATATGTACATATGTATTGAGACACCTTGGAATATATTTACACGCTTTCCGATTTCTTTATTTATTCTCTTTTTATGTATGTATGTCTGGGATGCTTCAATGGTTGTTTTGGATTTTAAACAAGTGTTTATATGAATTCGATCATCTTCCTGTAACAGAGGTTCCCTTATAAAGAACATAAATTAATTTATTATTCTCTGTCAACATGGTTGTTTTTTTATGGGTTAGGAAGACAAACGCAGCAGGGCAGGCGTGTCATCAGATAGAATACTTACCATAGACATCCACAGTGCCACAGGCATTGCAGAAGTGTTCTTCTTAGTCTTTGAGAAATGTATGTTTTTGAATTGTGGGTTAAATTGATCAAATTTCTTTTATGGGAAATGCATGGTAAATCAGCAGCGGATCACTTGATAGTGAATAACACTGACGTCTGCAACACCAATGGCATTGCAGGTGCGTTGCCAACGTTAGGATCAGAAATTATGAAAATTAAGGGGGAAGTAATGAGAGTAAAATATGGAAGTAAAAGAAGAGGTAAGGAGTTGGGTTTCCCGATCGCAGCATATACCGTACGAAATGTAGTAACATAGAAAAAATGATACCACTTAACGTCGATAATTTGTGAGCGTGTTCTTCCTACGAGTATTCAAGCTGAACTGAACCGTTTGAGCCGTACTACTACGATAAATTAAAAGGCCAGGTCAAGAGTACCCTTAACCGGCGGGCTTGCATCAGGAGAATAATAAGTGTGGAGGAAGCAAGGGAAGTATGCCGAGATCGTTGCAGATGGAGATCTGTGGTCTCTGCCTACCCCTAAGGGAGACGGGCGTGACTTTATGTATGTATGTACAACATCTAGATTCACGATTGACATGTTAATAATGACCTCGATATGACATACTCATCTCAAGCCTAAAAAAACTTTACAACGCAATAATAACCCTGATTTGCTTTTCAACACAGATTTTAAAGTGATGAAGAAAATATGATAAATAAAAGTAATCAAATTCATACTTTGGATTTGGCGAATCATCTCTTTAAATTTCAACGTGAAAATAAATTTATCATCTTCTGCTTTTGCAACAGAGATCTTTATCCCGTAAAAAGCTAGGTGAAAATTTGTTGAATCTATTTTGTCTAACAGGACGTTTAGGTTAGCCATAAAATTTTTAAATTTATTATATTTATCTTCGTTAATAAAAACATCTCTTTTCTAACAGCCGCGTTTATTTGACACACTTGCAGAATATTACCATGGCCGTCATAGATTTACGATGGCATCAAACGACGTCACTTGAACGCTTTTCGTTTTTATAGTGTCTTCGCCGATTTCAAGGTTTTGGTTCACGTTAATGGAATCTGCTACTTCCGGAACGCCAAAGTTACATTAATAATTCGAGGTGACTTGTTATTGTGTATTTATTTAGATTTGCAATGCAATGCTATAGTTTAGGTAAAACACTATATGCTTTGTAATTGTTTGTATGTTTTTCACATTTCCATATTATTTCGCAACCTCATTCCACTATGTATATGATAATATTGCGTATAGATATAAGTATTTTTATTCTCAACTCATTTCCTTTCATCATTGTCACCATAGGAATACTGAGGCGCTCCATTTATACCGATTTTTTTTATATATCTTTTTTGACAGTCGCCTTACAAATCGTCGCTCCATTTTGCTGGGGGATTTACACTACGTAGGTATATCATAACAGGATCTCCTCTATCAATCAATCAACAGCCTGCGGCAGTCCACTACTGGACATAGGCCTCCCCCATGAAGCGCCACTTAGACTGATCTCCACTATAGCACTGATCTATTCCAACAGTTATCGGTTCTCCGCCTAGCCAATTGCCACTTTAGTTTATTTATTCGTAGAACTATATCAGTGACTATCTTTATTATTTGGACATGTTATTGTTTTATATTTTCGCATATAATCTGATCAAGACATATTTTTTTTTAATGTAGTTAAGACTAATGTTTAATTTGGCAAGAAAATTCTGTTATTACAATTATCAAGGCCGCTTACCGTAGTAAAATATCAATCAGTAATAGCAATCATACACTCCATAGATTTAAAAATTTTCGAAAACTAAAATAAATTTAAGTACCACAGCGAAATTAAACTAGAACTAACTCCTAAAGTAAATATTATGAATAGTTTACTCATGGGAAACTTTGGCTCATTAAAATTTGCGAAAACATAATTATTTACTTTGTTTCAAATATAAGATGTTTGTAATACATCTTCTTGTCTTCTAAGAAAATTATGATTGAAAACCGCGTAAGAAAATTTTACGTTATTTTTATAACACTATGTTTAAATTCTTGAATCAGTAAACAAATTATGTGAAGTTTAATAAAAATGACGGTGTATCGATTTATGGATAATAATTAAACCGGTCTAATTGGCTCAATGGCAAAGGTTTCGCTTTTAGAGTCAGTGGTCGCGGGTTCGATTTCTGAATCGTGATAAATATACATATATATAGGCTACAAATCAATTGGTTCAGTGGCGGGGCCCTCCACCCGCGGAGTCAATGGTCGTCGGTTCGATCGTTGCATCGGAATAAATATATATATGGATTACAAATGTTATATTTATTCCGAGTCTGGTAATCCCGCCAATCCGCATTGTACAAGCATGGTAGGTTAACGTCCGTTCCTCCTGAAATGGCAGAGGCTTGTGCTCAGCAGTGCCTTGTGCTAGGACATGTATGGGTTGTTAAAAAAAATAGGCTACAGGTATTTAATGCGATTACTTTAAAGCAGTTTTATGAGACACTAGATGTCTCATCAAACCGCTTTGCACAACTATGGTTTGTTTATCTCCATTCCCTAAATAGAGAGGTTCGATACCCGTGCAATATGTATACCACTTATAAATTAACAGGTGCAAATCACAAAGCAAACTAATCAAAACAATTAGATAGCTGACGAAACGCCGAAGGAAATGAGTGCGTTTCGTTTCATGCAATATTTTTGTAAGAATTTTTAAAATTTTTGTTATTGCCGTTAATTCCGAGATTTTTGAAATTTAATTCTGAAAATTTCGGGACTGGAATAAAAAATAAATCTTTTTACATACAACTAAAGTCATGTCATCACAAGGTGTCGTAACCTTTTTTAAAATTCTCAAGGTGCAATTGTAATATTTTTCTATCACCAAAGGATTATAAAAGACCTTGTAGTAGATATATAGATATATATATGTATCAATAGCATTCATTGATTCGTTTACTCTAGAACGACAATTCCGCCTACAATGCGCAATCATATGCAACATGCATATATGCGATTTATAATGTAACATTTGATTTTCAAATATATTATGTAGGCTCGAAGGTCGTTGAAGCCAATGTCAGAGCTTTTATATCTTCAAGGGCAATTTATGTTGCATGTATGCAGATTCAAGAACAATCTGATCGATGGTTAATAAAGATGAACTAAGAACCCAGTTGCTAAGAAAGAACCACTTTTCTTTAGTTTCCAATTTCATTTATTATAATAAAAAATGTTAATATATGAAATTGGCTTCCTAAATTATAATAATCATACACTCCATAGATTTAAATAATTTTCGAAAACTAAAATATAATAAATATTAAATTTTAGTATTCGAAATATTTATTATAATATAATAAATATTTATCAGAATTCATAACTTATGATTTATGGTCTTTGTATAATATTTATGTAAAGAAAAACCCTTTTTATTCTTAAAGTAATTATGGTTTTATAATAATTTTTCAAACTATGCAGCACAATTAGTTTTTTGTTGTCTTATACCTTTCACAAAGGCAGACAACGCTTCTGCAATGCCTCTGTTATTGCAGATGTCTATGGGCGGAGTTAATTGCTTTCTATCAGGTGACACGCTTGTTTATAATCTTTTTTCTTGGATTAAAATAAATTAACTTAGCAAAATATATTTTGAAATTCCATAAGATTTGATCATAAGTCAAGTTATATAATAACTAATTAATAATTAGCAAGTTATAATGAAAGAGAACTGTTACTTCAAAGAGACTAATTAATGTTGTTATGATTAGAAATCTTAAAAAATGTGAATAGCATTAATACTTCAGTTATTACTTTAATTTAAAGTACAAAATTATACATTTAAAATTCAATATTACCTTAAATATTCTTGAAATATATTTTAAATGCAAATGTTAGTACACTTAGTTACTAGTTTAATTATAAATTTTCAGAATTTGAAAAAATTTTGACCAGTTAGTGAAATTACTGTTTGGTTGCTTTGTTTTTTTGTGGAATAAATAGACGATCCAACTAGCGAGTTACTTTAGGGTGAGGATGTGAATAATGTTAGGGGAAACAGGAAATAAAGAAAGAAATAAGAAATTGATCCTAGCATTCTTAATGAACACCATTATCTTTAAGGGCGTAGTACTTCCTCAGTTGAGCCCCCTCGTGTCTGCATTTTTTTTTTCATGGCGTCAGCTGATAACTTTTTGCCAGTGTCAATCTGCATTTTATAAATTAAGAGTAATAGAGAATACTAATAGAATTGATGAAACTCGATTTTAAATCGAGTAATTATTCTTTGTTTATTTATATTTACTTTAATCGGATACTTGTCAATCTTCACTTTTGAGGTTATGTTTATTTGGATGAAAACGTTTTACGGAATAACCTTCCCTTGAAACCAGCGATGCGTAGAAAAAAAAAACACGTTTAAGTATAATAAATTGAAGTATATTATTTTCGGCGATAGATTTTAATGTTACAAAGTCCATTATCGATGTCCAAAATAACACTGTTGTGAATTGTTTTATACGTGCTCTCAATAAAAGTTACTTGAAATGTAGGAAGTGAAATTCATGTATTGAATTTGACCTTCGTGTCTTTAGATTTAGAAAGGCAATAACCACAACAAATAATATCTACTGTAGGCTATAAAGATTGTAGATAGTTTTATTTTTGTACCAACTCCAACTGAAAACGAAAAGGTTATGATTTTACACAAGGCTGTTAAATCTATAGAAGCATATGCCAATATTTTTTTTTTATATTTCACAAATTGTTTTGTGATAACTTTCGCTACATCAATACAACCGTAACATTTGACGGGTGCCGATGGTGATTATTTTGATGGTGTTTTGGTGATGATGATTATTTTTATTTTTAATTAATTATTATTGTTTAATAAAAGTCAATTTATCGCCATAGCTAAAGTTATTTTTTTTCTTTATTTAAAGAAGACTATTAATATTTTCAATATTACTAGTCGGTCGATCGCAGTGCAGTTCTACCTCGCGGTCTACTCCCTGCTGTATTGCCTTTTATCATGAGACGTTCCAGAAGAGGTTCATTGCGTCGCGACACAACCCCAAAAAATTAAAAATAACGCGCTTGGACGATGAGGGACAAACGTTGCTTGATGCCAAGTTCTTCTAGAATGGACCAAATAAATTCTGTCCGAAATATACTCGACATTCGCCTCTAGCGACACATTTCGAGACCATCTATACTTTTTCTCTCTAAGTTTTTCTTACGGTACTAGTGTCGGAAGCATAAAGAAAAATGGGCAACACGAAAGACCTCACCAATCTGGTTTTTGTAGTCTTAGTGGTAGTATATTTCCCCATATTTTTCTAAACATGTCCATGGCTTATCTGGTAAATTGTAATGCTCTTGCCAAAAGTAACAATAATGTTGTTGCCATTGCCGCAGCTTGCGAAAGTCCTTTCACGATAAAATGTTAGACCTGGTCTACGGTCACAGTAACGCGTTACGAAAGGCACACTTAATATTGGAGCAATGACGTTTACGTCACGTAAACAATAGACATTTTTGTATGGGAAAGGCGGTGGGTGTACGAAGACACGCCTTTGTTTACCGCTCTTGCTGTTTTCAGTTCTTTTATTCGTCTTTCTATTTCATTCTGTTTTTAATTTCTTTTTTCTTTTGCGTCCGTTATTTATGTTTTCCGTATACAAATTAGCCTAAATCAGGGAAGAGCAACACGCGGTCCGCATTTCTAAAATTGAATTTATTTTATCAACTTTCTCCCATCAATATATTTTTATAAAATTAATTATAATAAAATGGTAGTACATACTAAACCGAAACAAATTATTAATAAGTGTCACTTTATGTGCGGCCCGCTAAAAAATTTTAAAATTTAAATTGGCTCGTTGATTAAAAAGGTTGCTCACCCCTGGCCTTATTTAGCTATCTAGATTTTCACAAAAGTTTTTTTTATCGATTAGGCCGTTTGAAAGTTGTAAAATAAATAAAAATAAAAACGCTTCGAACTAGAATTCACTGTATTGTAGAATTCACAATAAACATATAAGTGACAAGGTCAAACACTCGCATTTAGAATAAATATCTTTGTACCATGCAAATATTTATCGTGACGATGGAATTCAATCCATGATCTAAACGTCAAACTCATATGTATCATTAAATCTTTAACTACTTTTATATATAGTTTGTTAATAATTAGATAATGTGAATTCACACGTTCTTTCTTTGTTCTATATCATATGTATAGGCCCCTAGATTACTGCACCAACATAATGTAGTTAGTTACGCGGACGAGTCATAAAATACTATTTTCGTTCCTATGTTA
This sequence comes from Baronia brevicornis, assembly GCA_031353405.1. Classification (NCBI taxonomy): domain Eukaryota; kingdom Metazoa; phylum Arthropoda; class Insecta; order Lepidoptera; family Papilionidae; genus Baronia; species Baronia brevicornis. Next base: position 7,188 of record JASFAT010002781.1, read on the forward strand.
ACACAAGGGATTCAAAATTGTCTATAAACATCCGTCTTATTGATACTTGTGTCTTGAAAAATGAGACTGATTTCGCACCGTTTCGGTTTCCATGGCACTAAAACGCCAAATCAATCGCCATTAATCCAACGCTTTGCCAACCGTTAACGAAATTTGTGCGGCAATGAACTTCAGAACGTAGTTTTACATTTATCGTTTGCATTATGGCACGACTGCTGTGCGCGAATGTGTCAACACAGCTGGGTTTCAATAAGTCTTTATTTTTTAAAATAAACGTATTTAAAAGGAATTGTTTTTGATCTATAATTTAATAAATTACCACCGCTTCGAGAACAAAATGACGCTTTGAGAAAGAGGAAATGGCGTACAAAACGTTGATACTTTTTTTTTGCGCTCTTATTAAAATGGCAGATTTAAATACAGTTCGAGACCCATTGATTATTTTGGTAACCGGCAGGTTAATAATACGTTTCATTGCATATGTCTTTTTTAATAAAACCTTCGAATTAATATAAACAAGATTTGAATATCGGCTAGAACTTTTTATGAAAGGGTATTATAGATTTGTTCATAAAACCATTGCGTACTTTATGAAGCCTGCTAGAGTAACTGGTAGTATATTTCTTTATTTTTAGTATTGTTCAATTCTAACTATTAGTTATTTACTCCCAATATATGTTTATTAAATATCTTGTTCAAATTTTCAATCATTAATAAATTATTCGTCTTATTCAATCACTCAAGTTCAAATACATTTGATAAACTTTTAGTCAATGACGTTTGATGTTACACAGTTTTTTCAAACATTAATACCATCAATCAATATCCTGTGGCAGTCCATTGCTAGACATAGGCCTCTCCCAAGAAGCGTCACCTAGCCCAATCTTTCTGCTGCTGCTTCACGCATCCAGTTTCTGCCAGCCGCCCTGCGCAGATCGTTGCACCATCTAGCGTCCCACACTACGTTTGCCAAGACGCGGTCTCCACTCCAGCACTCGTCTGCTCCAAAAATTGTCAGATCTCCGACAAACGTGACCAGTCCATTGTCACTTTAGTTTGCTAATTCGATGACTATTCAGTGACTTTAGTTCGACTTTAGTTTTTAATACCATAATTAAATTAAATAATATTAATTTTATAAGGGAGAAAAAGAATATTTATACAATATTAATTGTAATTTTTTAATAAAAAGTAACTAAATATATATTTTTAATTGACCTAAGTAGAAATTAGACTTAATGTTTTTTTTAAAATTATTTGTAACTATGAACATCACAAAATTTTATCAAAGATTTTTATGTACTTACATATGTACATTAGGTTTTCATAAATGTAAAGTGAAACGTGTGTATAACGGAATATTCTGTTTGTTACAGGTTCGTCATCAATCTCTTGGCGACGAATTTGCTGACGACTTCCCTACTTGCGCCCGCGCTGTTTGGCGAGTACTCTGCGAGGGAAGTCGCCGCTTGGGTGGAGGCCGGCGACGCCGCGGCGTCAGCTTGCAGTTTGGCCGCGCTATTAGCTGTCATGCTCATAGCCCTTGACCAGCACCACGCTGTCACCGACCCACTGCGCTGTCACACGCGCCTACTGCAGCGTCGACCGGCAGCGCTCTGCGCTGCGACCTGGCTCGCCTCCGCGTTCGCAGCCGCCCTGCGCACAGCAATTGCAGTGTTCCGCCACATCTACCCGTTCGAGCCAATGGTACAAGGAGTCGAACTGGCATACTATGTCGTGTACTTAGTGGCGGGCATCATTGTTCCGACCACAATCGTTTGCGTTATGTACGCTAGGATATACCGTGCGGCGCGGTCGTCTGGCCTCCGAGCGCGAGCGAACGGAGCCAGTGCTCTACAGCTGCACGAACCTCAAGTGAACTTGCCAGATCTTGTCGAAGAAGAAGAGGGACTGACGCTGAAGATAGACGTGCCGGATAACGCGGCGGCGGAGGCCGATCGCAAGTTTGGACCGTTCCTACTCCCGCCGGAGCGACCGGTTCGCTGCCCGTCCGTCGCCAGTCTGCGCAATGCGCGGAAGGAGGGCAAGTCGAACGAGGACTTGAGGAAAGGGTTGCCTGCAGTTAGCTCGGCGCCGTCTCTGGCCGCTCCCCTCCTCGCAGTGCCGTCCCGCACGCCACAACCATCGAACAGCGGATCAAGAATAACGACGATCAGGTGTCGAATCTCGAACGCTTCTTTGTTCCGGTACAGGGAGGAATCTCGCGCGGCTCGCGTTGGACTTTTGACGGGCGCGCTAGTTATGTTACACGTGCCACACGCTTTGTCGGCGGTCGTCTCGGCTGCCGCGCCGGGGCTGGCGGAGAGCGCGCGAACCCCAGCGCTCGCTTTGCTGCTGCTCGCGTCGGCGGCGTCGCCTTTCCTATTCGCTCTACGCTCGCGTCGAGTACAACGCGAAGCGCGACGTTTACTGCTGCCCGAGAAGAGTGCTTGGGACCGGGCGTCAGGTACGGCGGCGTCGGCGGCCGCGGACGGGCAGCGCGCTCGCGCCGCGCTCGACTTGCTGCGCACGCTGTCGCCCGGGGACGGAGCGGAGGGGGAGGCCAGCACGCCGCCGCCGGGAAACGGCTCGGACGCTGCCGCCTGTCGCAGTTCCTTCAGTTCGGGCGGCAGCACGCAGCTCTCCTCCGCCTCGGAAGAGTGACCGACCCCTCCGCGCGAGGCACCCCGCCCGCGCGTGCACTTCGCCCCGCGCCCCACCGCTCTACTCATCTGTGATACTAGGCTAAGACGCAACGCGCTCGGCGCGACCGTTAGACTGATATAGTATATAAGTTAATTTATTGTGTCCATGTACCTTTCCGCTGAGCGGACCAGTTTTTACTACCTGATATGAATGTCTTAAATATTAAATTCGTATTGAAATGATGATATACATTGCCGTTTCATTTCCACTGACCCAAATAGCGGTGCTGTGACCGCAGACCGCAACGGTGAAGTACGAAACATAAATAAACCGGATGGCTGAGGTCGACGGTACTACATGAAATTACGAAAAATGCTATTTCATATTTATTGCTCAAAATTTTCCTAATGCGACGTAGTTTGACCGCTTCACGTTCTCATAGCTTGTGAAACAACTTGGTGAACAATACATCATAATGAGAGATTGTAGATTGGTGACAATGCGAGTCGTAAGATGGGTACGGTTTAAAGTGTTCTTTTCATCTAATTAGATAAAAAATAAACTCCATTCAGATGCAAAGACACTAAGAGAAGAATTTTCTATGAACCTACAATTTTTACACACTACAACATTAACTACAACTACAACATTTTTTAAGCAGATTCTATGATCTTCACCTTTTTTAAGAATACTAGCAACTTTTATATAGTACTAGAATGTTTTTTTATGGGATAGAAAGGCAAACGAGCAGGCGTATCATCTGATGGAAAGCAATCATCAGCCGCCCACAGATATTAGCAGTGCTATAGGCATTGCAGGAGCGTTGTCGGCCTTTAAGAAATGTGTAGGCTTGATTTTTGAAGGTTCCAATGTCGTATCGATGTGGAAAAACCGTTGAAGATAGCTGGTTCTACAGGGTAGTATGATGTTAGCATGTGACAGTTAAATATGGTTCACATCAAAAGTCCATTTAAAAAAAATTGTACCCATGACGAGATCGCAAGCGCAATCCTTTGCCAATATAAGCTGGATTACTGAGTTGTTCGCCTCGGGTTCGTAGATCTTTAGTAAACCTCATATACACAAGATATATATATATATATTGGATAAGTTTGTCAATGCAGAATGTTGCCAAATTCGTCAATCACAACTACATACGGTGCATCCTGGCAACAAACGAGGCGCTGACGACTGAGCGATGGCGGTATAACCATCACGAAATAAAGCTAGACACAAATGTGTTTGGTGAGGACCGGCGGCGTTTCGTCCAACCACTATCGCTATCACAACATAGCAATAGATTTCCGCAAACGCCTAACTCCTTTAATCATATGTAATTTAAGTTTATTTTTTCTAATCTGTATACTTAAAAAAAAATGATCACTTCTCTTCAGTATACAGATTGGGGTGTTTACAAATTAATTGACTTATTTCGAAAATATAAATACAAGGTAATGTCAAAATTCTTAGTATATTGAAATTTTGTACATATATGTATCACAGGAAAAGATTACGAAATAAACTCAAGGCTATCGCGAGGTAATTTCCCTTCCTAGATACTAAAATGCCATGAATAAAACAATGCTAGAGTGGAGTAAGTGTAGGTATATTTTGAATACATAATATTGAATTAATTGTACGTAATTATAGCGGTTACTTTTAAGACGTCATATAAAATGTGACTCACGTGAAAACACTAGGATAAAGTCCACATGCTATTCAATAAAACAAAATTAAACTATTTATATCTGCTACAAGATGCAACAATAAGGGCTTCTGTAAATTACCGTAACGGGGAAGTACCACATCTTAGCAGAATATAAGCTTTAAGGGGGGTTTGCGCCCAGCCGTAGAACAAATATGGGCTGCGTAAATATAATCCAATTACGTCTAAAGATTGCAAGCACTACCCCTTACGATCTATAATCGTAGGTTCAACTACCATTACCTAAGTAGACTTTTACCAAATTTTTCTAACACAAACACTTAATATCATTACTAGTCCTTTAAAAAAACGAAACTTAGATAAATACAATTCGTTTACCAAACAAACAAATTCCATTTTATTTATATCTATTGATTTAATTTACACAATGGATTTATGTCTTACCGCGGTGTCTTATCACTTTTATGTCTTACCGCGGTAGCACTTTCATGTATTACTGCGGTACTGTAGCGTGCCTGCCGTACAACTTACGGTGACACTCGGGATCTTTAGGGGACTTCTTCAAATAAAATTCTTCAAAACGATATTAATTTATTTTTGTATTTCATTGTACATTTATATAATATCTTACACATTATTATCACTCTTCAAAATTTATACTACATTTAATATCTCAATATGTATAATTTAAATTACTTATGTCGGACGGGTGACATGTCTATCCAAAAGACGTCAGTCGAACTAATATACCTTTTGTTTTATAACAATTTATTTCTTTTTCAAAAAAAAGTATTCTTTGTATCAAAAGTAATATTATATAAAAGGTTATAATGCATTAGTGATACAGTTATGAATGTATCCTTACAGTATTTACGGTGACTGTAGCGACCCGAGATAGAACTCATTTATAATTCCTCTACAATTTTTTTCGTCTCCCATTACTTCCTTCTTACTCTCCCATTAAATCTTTCTTCCTCTCCTGTTAATTATATCCTTTTTTATGGGATAGGAAAGCAGACGAGCTAGCATGTTACCTGATAGGAAGCTATCAACGCCGCCTATCTTTAAGGTTTACGTTAAGTTTTGTTATTGAATAGGTAGATCGAGGAATAATGGGTCATCTGATGGTAAATAAGCGCCTCTAAACGACTGCAAAATCAAAAACACTGCAACATTGGAGGGAAGAAAGAAGTAAAGGCTCAAAGTTTTTCTCAGTTTACCTAAGAAAGGGCTGTAGCAACGTTACAATACAAAGATAACCGATAGATATATTTATTCCGAGTCTGGGTTACCAGACTCGGAATAAATATATTCTACAGAATATATTTAAATATATTCTGTAGAATATATAAATATATTAAATATATGTACGTCCTACAGGGCATACATATATTTATTCCGATGCGGGGATCAAACCCGCGACTATTGACTCCGTGGGCGGAGGGTGCCGCTACTGCGCCAATTGGTCATCATTGTTTCACATAAAAAACTAAAAGGGTCAGAACATAAACATTACTTCTCGTCGTCGTCTCCTTTATTTGAACTTAATTATAAAACTATTGAATAGATATTATTTAAAAATCACAACATATATTTGATGGTCGCCCACGGACGAAATTCGGCCGTAGTTTATTAAATGTTTATTATTGTTATATATCTTTGCAGTCTATCCCTAAATGAAATTTAACGATGCCAAATCTCAGGTGCCCCTTTGAGCGCAATGTGATTAAAAAAGGGAATAGAGTTTTTCTTCGCGTGGGTATAAATATATTGACGTAAAAAAAGCGAAAATGCTGTAAATACACAGCAAAAATAATTATTGCATATTCGGATCAGATTGAAGTGGCAATGGGCTGGACACGTTTGTCGGAGAACCGACAATCGTTGGAGTAGACGAGTGCTGGAGTGGAGACCGCGACTCGGCAAACGTAGTGTGGGACGTTACCCTGCTAGATGGAGCGACGATCTGCGCAAGGCGGCTAGCAGAGACTGGATGAATGTAGCCGAAGATCGGGCTAGGTAGCGTACCTTGAGTGAGGCCTATGTCCAGCAGTGGATTGTCTGCGGGCTGATATTGATATTAATACGGATCAGAAAAAAATACTGCGTCAAATGATCTTATAGTTCTATGACCGATAGAAAACTGTGTACAGCCTTGAAACTGACTGTTTTGGAGTGTGTGGACAGTCAAAAGTTTTACTTAGCTAAGATCCGCGACAAGCGAAACAATAACAGAAAATTAATAATGTGTGTTTTTCTGCTGGATGAAGTGGATTTATTTGGAACTTAAACTAAAAACGGAAGACAACCGAAAAGTCTTTTCGGTTGTTTTCCGTAGAGCCTACTATACCTGAAGATGCCTCGTGTTGGGGCGAAACACGTGTCGTTTACAAGGTGAAAAAGTGGTAGTGTGTGTTTGGTGTTGTGTATGTTGGTGGGAGGAGAATTGATGGTCGATTTATGGTAAGTTTTTGGTTTAAGTTCCAAATAAATCCACTTCATTCAGCAGTAAAACACACATTTATTTTTCTGTTATTGTTTTGCTTGTCACGAATCATAGCTAAGTAAAACTTTTGACTGTCCACATAGTGATGGATTTCCGCAAAGTAACGCCTGACTCCATTAATAATGTTTTTGAGATAAGATTATTAAAAGAGATAAAATTGTTTCAGTCATCTTAAAAGCTTTTATAGCTGTAGGTTTTCATTTTGCGCTTTACTGCGTTTCCGATTTTTTCCGTCGATATACATAGATAAAATAAAAACTCAACGTCACTTTATGAATTCGCGCCAAAAGTCACAACCATCTTTAAACTCGCTGAACTTATTTATTTCTCAACAATCTCCTATTTATATTCAAAATAATGCGTCAAGATTCAAGTCTTTATTACGAGTCCTCCTTCAAATCTCAATTTAATTTAATTTATCGTATGGTTATCGTAACCTTCATATCGGAGGTGACTCACATTTGTCGTATGATTTATGTTTTACGGTCACAAGACTCTACACTAATACATTGGGCGTGTATGAGTGTCAGATTAAAATGGATCAAATTATGTACTACATTAATGACACAGTAACGTATTGATGGTAGTCCAGTGATCGAATTTCGACCGTAATTTGTTGGCAAATTTCCATGAACTCATTTGGTTTTTTTATTTAGCTCTCTTCATTACTTTATATGAACTTTCATCATCAACAACAGTCTGCGGCAGTCCACTGCTGGACCGTTGGAGTTGACGAGTTTTAGAGTGGAAACCGCGTCTAGGAAAACAGTGTGGGACGCCTGAGTCTGGCAGAAACGGGATGCGTGATGCTAAAGATCGGCTAGGAGGCCTATGTCCATCAGTGGACTATGTTGGTTTTTAATGTAAAATTAAATGCAATTACTTCATGATATACAGTTTTGTGAGGACTTAAATGGCTTAGTGGCGAATTCAGTGATAATTATATTTCATTTGTAAAAGATTTAATTTTTAATCCGTCACTCCACCTTGGACAAGCGTGGTTGTTTTATATCAATTCCTTCAAAAACAGGTCAAAAACCCCATGCCATTTGTTGTAAAAAACAGGGACGAAAGCCCCATGCCATTTGCTGTAAAAAAAATTAAATTTCATAAATATTCTTTAATTCTAGGCAAGTCTCTCTTAACTCTGAAGACAAATTGCCTACGAAGTCAATTGTTACTGATTCGATCCCCGCATCGTGATAAATATATGTATGTAGGGCCTGCAGATATTTACTCCAAGACTAGTTATCCCGTCAAACCGCATTGGACAAGCATGGTGGGCTAATGTTCCTTCCACATTAAAACATTATTGTTTTTTCTATATATATATTACAATCAATAATTGTATAACTTTGTTTTTGATGCACAATAAAGAATACAAATTTGACGACGACCATGGTCGCGGGTTCGATCCCCGCATTGGAATAAATATATGTATGGATTTACAAATACTTATTCCAAGTTTGGTAACCCCGCCAATCCGCATTGGACAAGCGTGGCAAGGACAAGGACAAGCGTTAACGTCCTTCCTCCAGAAATGGAGAGGCCCGTGCTCAGCAGTGGGATATATATGGGCTGTTAAAAAAAAAGAATATATCTATCTATCTATCTACATGACATGTATGGGCTGTGAAATAAAATTTAGTGTTGGAATCTATTATGTGATCTTTTATTTAAATTATTTTTCAAGCATGTATTTTGATCTCAAGATAAATTAAATTGAATTTGTGCCCAACAGTGGAACATATATGGTTTAAAGAAAAAGTCTTATTCAATGGGTATATTCCAAGAAGTCCTTCGGTAGTTCAAGTAACCTTATGTGTGCCAAGACATAAGTGAGAGCGTTCTTTCTCATATTATGTAAACATTTGGAACGTTCTAATTGTAGAACAATGCGTATTGTGTCGTTGCTATTGACACTTCCATTGCGGTCATAGCATTGAACACTACTAAAAAATTTAAAACAAATTAACGTTATAAAACCTTAAATACAATTTCAATTCAAATTTTAGTTTTACAATTTAAATTACATTTCTTGTAAGTTAGCTGTTGTCTAACCTTAGATATGGCGATGACACAGTATTTATAGCATCATAAGAGAGCTTCATAAAACGTGTGAGTGAACATGTGTAGTGAGAGGGCAGAGAAAAAAGGTCATAGTCATTTCAAGTAGACAACATCCGGACACGTGTATATTTTTTGATGGACACGAACTTAAGGAAGTAAAGAAAAATACAAATACGTTACGTACATGGGACGTGATTAAATGAACACTGTGGAGGTGATCCAAAAATAAAAACCTCGCATTATCCAGCGATCGTAATCTCGTACTGAAGAATGACCCGTATTACATCTGACCCGGATACGGATGTATATATATATATATATATATATATATATATATATATATATACATATATTGTATGTGTGCGTATATATATATATACACATAAGCATAAAAATTACTTACCGGGGCCACATCATGTGACAAGACAGACAGACAGATTGTTTCAATTAATCATGATGAGAATAAAATTTGGTCGAAGAAGGAAGTCTTGGCGTCAGGGCGAGGATATTAGGAATGCTTAGAACGAATTGAATAGCCTGTTTCATCGGTAGTCGGAGAGGCATTCTAATAAGAAGTTTAAAATAATGAGCAATTTGCACGAGCTTTTAGATTCATATTGTCTATGTAGGTTGAAATAATTAAAGGTGGGTTAAATGACTAGTTATTGGTTAGACATAGGAATAAGAATCAAAATCAAATCATAAAATTATAATAATTTTAACATATCATTTGGAAATAACTATAAACTTAATGTGGGCAATGTTCATAACATTGTAGTAACTGGTGTTTGGCGGTGTCGTCATTTACTGATGACTTAAATGACGTAGAGATAAGGAATCTTCTTGTAAAGTCAAAGGTCAATGTCGAGATGCATAGGAAAAAATATGTGTATGACGTAAAACTCGTATCGAGTGTGGGTGTTTGTGCATGTCAATGGTGGCACTGCGAAAATTAGTATGGGGCTGTGATTCTCAAATGTTTATTTATTTATCCTCAAACGTTCAATGTGAGTTATCTTACCGTGGCTCTCTATTACCCAATAAAGCGCACGGGCAGATTAGGCGAGGTGGGGCCGAATCAAATGACATTAACAGGAGTGAAATTTATTGTTAAGACGGCTGTATTGTCTTTGGACTTTAAAACCATGTAATCTGTTCTTGTGTCAGTTAACCGCATTGGAATAAATGGAATGTACTTAAGCATAAACGAGGATTATACTACTTTTAATGCTAAGCTTTATTGTTGACATATACTGTGAAGTATCGATTGACAGGAAAAATTCTTAATTTTTTTAGAGAATAAGTAAGAAGACGAGGCGGGTTAAATCATCATTACAACTGTTATAGTTCATTTGTTTCCCAGAAATAGAGCGGATTGGCGGACTGGGGATCGCAAAGTGAGCGGACTGGTGGACTGGGGATCGCAAAGTGAGCGGATTGGGGATCGCAAATTGATTTTCATTACTGTGCTACTGTTTTTTATTTATATCTGCTCCCGTAGTCATTCGAGGTCATCGTATGACTTTTACAAGAAGAAATAGGGTAGTCTTATCCCATGCCTGAAATGCGATGGTAATTTATTATAGACAGATGCAATGCTAGGGTTATTAGAGATACGTTGTTTCTATTTGAAAAATACTAAAAATATGATGCTTCGTTTCTACTATTCAGGAATCGCTTTCTTTTTAAACTGTGCCAATTTTCTACAGACATCAGCCCATTGATGCATCATGACAAACCTCACATGTAGCGAGCTTTCATTTTATAAATAATATAAATATAATAAATATTCAATACATAATTTCATTTTTTTATTCCTTTTGTAATATTAAAAACAAATTAATTAGGTTCTATTATATATATATATATATATATATATATATATATATATATATATATATATATATATATATATATATATATATATATATATATATATATATATATATATATATATATATATATATATATATATATATATATATATATATATATATATATATATATATATATATATATATATATATATATATATATATATATATATGTATATTTTAATTAAATTTGGCCAAGGATATACGATCGTTGCCCTTGTTATCAGTATTTTAATTCCAAAAAACATTTTTATCATTTCTCACTTTTGATGCCACCTCACAAAAAAATATCAATGGAATACAACAAGTATTCCATTGAAATTTTGTTTTTATCTCAAAAATACCTCTTTATACCTAAAGTAAAAATAGTTTTATAAAAATATATCAAACTATGAAGGAATATAAGTATTTCTTTGTTCTTGTAAAATTTACTCATATAAATTTGAGGAATTTTTACAATAAGGCCGATAAAGTTAATATTCTCGTCATATATGACGTCGTACTCATATGGACTGATGAATTCTGATAATATTAATATTATTTTCATATATAACGAGAATATAAATATTAGCCCGGTCAAAATAAACATTGAACGTTGCATTAATTTACAACAAGCTGAAAATTTACAAGGACGTAAGAGATACCACTGTAATGAAATCCTGAAAAGTCCCCATTTATTCCGTGTGTGCAAAAAGTTTTATACAGGCTCAAACAAAAACTTTTTTAATCTACAAATTTGCTTCTATTCAACAAAAAATAAGAAAAAAATTCCGATGAGTCCACTGTCATGAGTATCAAAGAAGAATGCCAAGCTTATTAATAATATAAATTAAATCAGTGTTACTGAATTAAATCAGTATTACTGATTTAATTTATAATAAGGATCTCTTGATTTAATATTCGTAACCAAAAACAGGTTTGTTAAAAATAGCTGGCTAAAGAGACACGTGGGCATGGCGTAGATGAGACAATACTCGATGATCGCATACTTTTTTTAAATAAACTTCTCATTTGGCTATGAACCAAATAAAGCTAAGTCACCAAAATAAATTTAGGACTCATGTTAATACATACATACACATATCTCCATCCTCTACGATCCCGGCTCACCTTCCTTGCTTCCTCCACATTCATCCATCCTTTCTCTCATATTCATCGTAGTGAAACGGCTCTCTGATAATCGCTTCTCGCCCTCGTGGGAATCAGGACGTGACGGGTGCCGAACCATGTCGCCGTCATTTTTTAACAAATGAGTTTTAATAAAATTCGTCATAGGGAATCCCACGATCCGCAAGGGAGGATGGAGGTCAGTTCCAGCAGAGCCCCGCATGCTGAGGTAAGGCACTATAGTACCCGGGAAGCCCGATCCCGGGACACAACGAGGAAGACAAACGAAAAGAGAAAGGTAAGGACAGGGGAACAGGAAAGATGGATTTATACAGGTAATAGGGATATGATACAGATAAAGAGACAACGATACAGAGTCACAAAATTTTATTGAAATTGGTTGGGCGATTTTGGAGATTAGCATGTACAAACACAGTGATGATTTTAATATTTTTAGGGTTATAATACTGGTATGTAAAGCAAAGCAGAAAAGATCGCTGAAAAAAATTAAGAATTAAAATACTAACTATAAAAAAAAAATATTTCGTGGTCGACCTAATTAGGAATTGACCTATTTTTTTTAAATTACTTTTTTTTAATACGGAGTGAGTTTATTAAAAAATATAATGAATTCGTTGTATTAAATGCGGAGCATAAAACCGTCGATCTATATTAAAATAACGTAATGTTAATATCGGTCAGGGACCGGCTTGTCTGTTATTACACGTGTAGTATTTACTGTGTACTTTTCCGTAACTGTTTCTCTGTGATTAATTCTATTTTAAGATACGTTCTGTGGAATAAGGAAATCCCCTGTCAATAAAATATTTTTTTACAAGGGAATTACATAGTAGTGAACACTTTTAGAAGAATATTTAGCAAGCAGACCCTCTTATCGCTAATCGCAAAAAGATCAAAGAAACTGTTGCTGTACTGCTTATAGCGACACCCGGGATCTTTAGGGGGTTTTTATCTTCAAATAAAATTCTTCAAAACGATATTAATTTATTCTTCTTGTTTTCAAACCATATGTATATTTATATAATATTCATATTTATACTTTATTGTGTTTTATTAACACTTTTCATTTTACATTTTATATTTTAATATATATAATATCAATTTTTATGCCGGAAGGGTGACATGTCTATTCAAAAGACGTCAGTCGGACTAATGCTTTTGTTTAAATACAATTTATTTCTTTTTTCATTTTACATTTGAATATTACGAATGTCAAAAAAAGTAATATAATATAAAAGGTTTTAATGAATTAGTGATACATAAATTAATGTATCACTACAGTACCTTTGTAAGCGTAGAATGACGAATGCTACCTTTTGAGAAATATGTAAGACAAAAAGAAATAGGAAGGAAGGAGATAATGAACTAGTAATAAAGTTCTTTCACGACATAATCGTTTTTTCCCTTTTAATAATAAATAATCCCCGTAATATTGCTCTAATCTAATGAAGAAAGTGCTAAGTGCTCACCATATACTGTATGAAATTATATGTTTACTATATGTTTTTTTTATGGCAGAGCAGGCAAATGAGCTTGCGGTGTGACCCGTCGGTGGCATCTCATATGTGTTGCCGACCTTTAATAAAAATACATTGTGACTCATAATATGATTAAAGACTTCTATCCACAATAATCAGGATTGAGTAATTGCGTGAATTGGACTAAGCCAACAAAAATTAATTTTTATTAAATTAATTACGTCCCGCTCTTAATAAACATAAAAGAAAAGGATAAACAACAGATATGTTATTTAACCTTACTACAATGCGGGAATTGTTATCTTATCTAAGAGTAATAAAGATGAGAAATTAGATCATATGCTTACATTATTCTGTTGTACAATAGGCATCCATGTGTATTTTTAGATGCTCATGTTATGCGCAATTCACAAAACTAGTTGTTTTTAATTTTTGTTTTCGTCTTTTGTGCACGGTATCTTTTAGTGATCCCAGGTTCCTTTGGAAATCGTTCTCGAAAACCGTGTTGGGTGTGAATATGCCTATTCTGCGTCTCCTGTTTAAGAGTTTTAATGAATATAGCGATTTGATTTGATTTTATTAAATACAGCATATTAATTTTTCCAAAAAACATTCATAGCATAATTAGTAGAGTATATTAGTATATATTTTTGCTTTTGATATTTTTGTTTGTATATGTATTTGTTTAGTCGTTAGTTAACCTGTAAATAATTGTAACATTTGTTAACTTTGTGTGCTTACTAAATATGTAAAGAAATAAGAAATTAGATCCATATACTTATATTTTTTTGTTGTGCAATAGGCTTCCATGTGTATTTTTAGATTGTCATGTCAACGAGTTGTTTTTATCTTTTGTGCACGGTATCTTTTAGTGTTCCCAGGTTCATGCGCGATATCTTTGGAAATCCTTCTCGAAAACCATGTTTGGGTGTGAATTCGCCTATTCGGCGTCTCCAGTTAAAGGATCCTATATATACTTGTATACTTGTAACAAAGTTATTGACCATAAGCAGATCTGATTGGTCGGATTGGTCAATAACTTTGTGTATTAATACTTTTTTCTACCATCCTGACGATAATGTATCACCAACCTACATCAAATTATCTTTTTAACACTGTGTCCATCCTACGGTTGTCTGGAAAGAATCGTTATTAGCGATAAGACCGCCATTTGTATATAAATGTTACAATCAATAATTGTATAAATTTGTTTTTGGTGTACAATAAAGAATATATCTATCTATCTAAAGTATCAATACTATAGAATAGTTCCGATAGTACGAGTCGACTCGATTTGGGAAGTACCAAGTGAACACAGAATATAATCTTCAAGTGGTAGCACTTTATCGTGTTACTGCGTTTCGCAGGCTGAGGGATTCGAAGACCCCAATCCCTTTCCACTTGCTATATTTCCATTTCTCTCTACTATTACTTTCTTCTTCTCATCTAATTATTCACACCCTTACCTGGTGATCTCATCTATAGTGCCTGTAATACTGTAGCTATTCACGGGTTGATTTTGAAAAGCAAACGAGCAGGCGTGTTACCTGATCATCAGGCTTTATTCATAGGCTAGTTAATAATAAAATCCTCGTGTGAGGTCGAGACATCAGCTTCGATTGCAATTAGAAACACATTTATCATAGCAAAAGATTTCCACTGCTCACACACATAATGTCGGTCAATTGTTTTAGTGTGCTGTGCGAAATCTATAAACAACACGCCACTGATAAAGAGGGGCGCGGCCGTCGCTCTGGCGTCACTCCATTGAGCTGGCTGGTGATAACGCCGTTTGTAAATACTGGAGTAAACGATAGCGGAATAGCGTGAAATGATTGAGTACATTTGCGTAAACCACACCCATATATTTTTTGCGCAATAGGTTAACGAACAAGCGGATCACTTAATGCTAAGCATCGAGCGCCAGCCATTGACATCAGTAATATGTTTGAAATATATACATATTTCGTACAAATTATTTGTTTCTTTTTTTTAGATAGGAAGGCAAACAAGCATGCGTGTCACCTGATGAAGCTTGAAGCAATTTGGTCAAGGTATGTTTTCTGTAGTCATCCTCTACCGATCCTTCCATCCACATTGCCTACGTAAATTTCTGAACTGAAAGTGACATTAAAAATCGATTCGAATCAATTAAAATTTTTTTCTAAAAATCAAATGTTATATACGTCTTACCATCCAGTGCGTCTTACAGACTGAATAATACAGTAAATTATACTACATTACAAACCACTAGAGAAACAAATCGCGCAAAACTTCCAATAAGTAGTATATAAACGAACTATCACTAATTCCAGGAACTCACCCACGCGCGCACTTGTGTTTGCACGATAAATTTATGCAGGATATTGTCATCTTTATGTCTACCTGGATACTGATATTTATCGCGATAAGTTATGCGTGATTTCGTGGTATTTTCCACCGTTCGCCTTAAAAGAATGCTTATTAAAAAAAACTCGAGGCAGTTATGAGGACTGCCAACAGGAGTGAAAACTTAAAACTGTATTTTGAAATTTCAAACTAATTGCTATATTAATAATATATTTAGTACTCACTGTTGTACTGCACAATGATCTGACAATTCAACAATTAAAATAATTAAATTAATACATGATATAAAGAACAACGCAAAGTATACACGCATAGAACTTTCCACGTAAAAAACTAAACTTTATTTGTATTGATAGATGTAACCAAGACTAATATTATAAAGCTTCTCTTCCACAGCTAGACGGA
Organism: Baronia brevicornis; assembly: GCA_031353405.1. Lineage (NCBI taxonomy): Eukaryota > Metazoa > Arthropoda > Insecta > Lepidoptera > Papilionidae > Baronia > Baronia brevicornis. The sequence goes on from JASFAT010002781.1 coordinate 23,310, forward strand.
TTAACCGAATATTCAGGACTCAGAATAAATTCTCCAGAAGTGTTTTCTTCGCCATTAGATTTATTAGATCCTCACCTTCTTTAATACTTACTTAGCTAAGATCCGCGACAGGCAAAACAATAACAGAAAATTAATAATGTGTGTTTTTCTGTTGGATAAAGTGGATTTATTTGGAACTTAAACCAAAAGCTTACCGAAAAAGAAAAAGTTTTCGGTTGTCTTCCGTAGAGTCTACTATACCTGAAGATGCGTCGTGTTGGGGCGAAACACGTGTGGTTTACAAGGTAGAAAAGTGGTAGTGTGTGTTTGGTGTTGTGTATAGTGGTTGGTGGGTGGAGAAATAATGGCCGATTTTCGGTAAGTTTTTGATTTAAGTTCCAAATAAGCAGTAAAACACACATTATTAATTTTCTGTTATTGTTTTGCTTGTCGCGGATCTTAGCTATGTAAAACTTTTGACTGTCCACATAGTGATGGATTTCCGCAAAGTAACGCCTGATTCTATTAATATACTACTTTATAAGTTAATAACTAAACTTACACAGTCAGTAAAGCGAAGAATGATTCAAACAATGAAGCGATGAAACGCACTCCTCCAATAATAACCAATAACTCATGCGCGCTATATATTTCTGTAATTCAACAATAACGAGCCAATATGAATGCAATTTGCCTAATGAGATATCTTTAGCTTCATAATGTAGTGTTTGAGTCAGTGGCACGGCTTATGCAATAAAGTTCATGCAACACTAATACATTTTTTTCGGAACATAATTCAATTTTGTGTTTCAGTTATACATGCTCATCATTTCTTCATCATTAATACATGCGTATTGGTCCACTGCTGGGTATTATCCTACATCAACATTATGAGGTATTATATGAATGATAAATAACGAATATATCGATGCAATAAAGCGAAAACGCTATAGATGACACTGAATATTGCGTCTAATGGTCTGAGTCGACTAATAGAAAATTTCGTACAGCGTTGAAAGTGACTGATCAGATATAATTTTTTCCGAAATCTTAAAAGTTTTTTGGATCTGGTAGTAAGTTTCAGTCATTTTATTACTCCTTATTTTTTGCTTCTATATGTACACACACACGTACGTCGACACATACACACATGATAGATAGATTTAAGATCGCAGAATGGTTATTATTTAGATAGAGATAGAGAGACACTCCTTTGGAGACACTCCGCTCAATCTTAAGCCATATATCGGAATTCTTGGAGTTGACATATCGCATGATGTCCAGTTCCGCGGCCATCTGGAAGAAAAGGCCAAGCTGGCCTCGAAAAAGCTGGGTGTGCTCAGTAGAGCGAGACAATATTTCACATCTGGCCATTGCCTCCAACTATACAAGGCACAAGTCAGGCCACACATGGAATACTGTTCTCACCTCTGGGCCGGGGCTCCCCAGTATCAACTTCTTCCTTTTGATCGCATTCAAAGTCGTGCGATCCGAATCGTCGATGACCAAGATCTCACCGATCGGCTTGATTCTCTAGCGCTGCGGAGAGATGTCTCATCTCTCAGCATTTTTTACCGCCTTTATCATGGGGAGTGCTCTGAGGAATTGTTTGGAATAATTCCCGCCGCGGAATTCCACAACCGCACAACTCGCCGTAAAGAAAAATTTCATCCCCACCACCTGGATGAGTGGCGATCTACTACGGTGCGTTTCGCTCGTAACTTCTTTCCACGCACCACCAGTTTGTGGAATCAGTTACCCTCGGCGGTCTTTCCGAACCGTTACGACATTGGAACCTTCAAAAAACAAGCCTATACATACCTAAAAGGCCGGCAACGCTTCCGCGACTCCTGCGGTGTCGTGGTTGCCCGTGGGCGGCGTTGATTGCTTTCCATCAGGCGACACGCTTGCTCGTTTGCCCTCCTATCCCATAAAAAAAAAAAAAAAGATATTATTTATATAGTTGTATTTCTTCCCATAGTCTCGGGGAGAAAAAAGTTGTAAAACAAACATTGTTACTTTTAACTTAAATTTTATTTATTGTATATACATGTTTGTTATACGAAGAAACTAACAACCGGTATAAATCTAGCATAAAACGCTATAAATATCTGTGTATTTTCAATTGCGTATCCATCAACCTTTATATAGACTGGCGCAGACGATTACATGACTTTCCTAACAGATTATATAAAACGCTTATCCTGAAAACTTGAACGGTTGTGGGCGGAAATATAGCAAGGCCATTTTGTGAGACTTAAATAGACTGAGAAATGTTCTCTTCTATTTTATTGACATTTAGAACTAACTGAAATGTTACATAACAGAATAAGAAAAACAAAAACATTTGTTTTCTTTTATTAAAAAAAATCCATATACGTACACGTATCATGAACACGTATATGGCAGCGTTTCTTGCAGTTTCAACAAATAGCACAAAACAGAATACTCTCGGGTTTTAGTTGGTTAAGTTCAACATAGTACCATAGTGGGTTAGCACGTTGGTAGCCACGTTGCAGCCGAATACTTTGTCAAGAATGGCATAATATTTGTCTGTAGCACGAATGAACCGGCTCGTCCGGGAAAGTACCACACTCCCGCAGAAAACCGGCGTCTGAGTGGTAGCTACCGCGCTTCGTACGGTGAGCGGCTGAGTTCCGGAGGCCCAACACTCCCCCTCCCTCTGCCCCTTCCCCCTCCCATTCCCACTCCCATAATGTCACTTTCCTTAAAGGTTGGCAACGCTTCCACACTGCCTATGGCGTTGCGGATGGCTATGGGCGACGTTGGTTGCTTTCCATCAGGTGACACGCCTGCTCGTTTGCCTTCCTATCCCATAAAAAAATCTTCAAGAATGGTATTTATGAGGATTACCTAATGAAAACTTCACATCAATCGTCTAATGGCAGATTAGTATTCACGAAGTGAGATCGTAAGCGTAATCCTTATTCGTACCAATGTTGTTTTTACTTATAATTTTGCTATTCTATTTTACTTTGATGAACAAAATTATTCTCTTCTCATAAAATCGATCACATTATTCCTTTACATAAAATAATATCTTGCAGACACTCATGTATTATTCAAAGACATTTAAAATAATAATTTATCATCCTTATTTCAACGACATAATACTTAAGCTAGTGTTTTAACGGCTATGTAATAATTCCGTTCGGCATTTCACAGGGCTCCTTGCTTCTTCTTCTTCTATGTCCTCATGCTCTTGGCAGAGCAGTCGTGATCGTTATTTATAGTTGTGGCCTGTTCAACCAGACGCCGCCAATTCATTCCTCACGGCTGCCTTCTTCATGCATTCATGTAGGGGGCTATTGAGAGCGGTCTTCATCTGGTCCGTCCACCGCATCGGGAATCTACCATGCGCTCAGGTACCTTCCTCTTCCCTGCACAACCAGGCGCTCGATGGAGGTGTCATCGCGCCGAAACACGTGCCCAAAGAAGGAAAGTATGCAACCTTGTACTATAGAAGATAGGCGCTGCTTAATATTCTTGGATGGAGACGTTTGTTCTGAACTCGGTCCAAGACATACCGAGCATTCTCCACCACCAACACCACATTTTTAGGGCGTCTATTTTCTTTTTGTCAAATTGTCGCAGGGTCCATGTCTCCGCCGCCGGAAAAGAAGCGCCCTCATCAATCACATTTTGGTGGCTTTTGTTATGTCACGGCTCTTCCAAATCCGCTTCAGCTTATCCATGGCAGACCTAGCAAAAGCAAAAAACGCGTCTGCGCATCCACTCCTTGCTTAGTCCTCTTCTATTTACGTTATTTATTAACGACGTCATTGTATACATGGCTGTATACATCGTAATGTCAATTTCTATGACAAAAATGGATTAGAACGAAGAAATAAACACCACTCAACAAGTGATACCAGATGCTTGTGAGTTTTTGTAGTTAAAAGTTTCAAATAATTTGTATATAAATACTAATATGTCAGTATTAGTGTTTACATATATTGTGTATATAGTTACGCTTTGGCGGTAAATATTTTGTCAAAAGAAGTGTTAAAAGCAAAAGACTATTGAGGGAAAATTAATAAATTGTATACCATCTACAAATAGACATTAAATATTTTTCATTTATATGGACAGTCAAAAGTTTTACTTAGCTAAGATCCGCGACAAGCAAAACAATAACAGAAAATTAACAATGTGTGTTTTCCGTTGGGTTAAGTGGATTTATTTGGAACTTAAACCAAAAAATTTATCGAAAATCGGCCGTCAATTCTCCACCCACCAACCACTATACACAACACCAAACACACATTACTTTTCCATCTTGTAAATGACACGTATTTCGCCCCAACACGAGGCATCTTCAGATATAGTAGACTCTACGAACCGAAACACGTGTCGTTTACAAGATGGAAAAGTGGTAATGTGTGTTTGGTGTTGTGTATAGTGGTTGGTGGGTGGAGAATTGATGGCCGATTTTCGGTAAGTTTTTGGTTTAAATTCCAAATAAATCCACTTCATCCAGCGGAAAAACACACATTATTAATTTTCTGTTATTGTTTTGCTTGTCGCGGATCTTAGCTAAGTAAAACTTTTGACTGTCCATATAGTGATGGTTTTCCGCAAAATATCGCCTGACTCCATTAATTATGTTTTTCATTTATATTGACACTGGCAGCAAAAGTGACGGACGAAAGTCATCAAATTGTCTAAAAATATGGCGACTAACATACATTTTGTTGTAAAAACTAATAAATTGTACAGTGTTGGAATTCAAATAAGCTTCTGCAAACCGGTCACGGCTTTGGCCTAATTCCTGTAATTCGCTTGATGGAATACATATATAAATTCGCAAGCGAAAACACTATGATCATGTTTAAAATAAATGGTGGTTAAAAAACTTCTGACAGAAACAATTTTTAAAAGAACATACCTTAATAAATCTTATAATAATAATAATCAAGATAGACATAGTATAATAGCAGTATAATAACAATATAATAGCATTATAAATTGAAGACGGGCTTCCATTAGGTGTTCTGTACAATTATTACAATATTAATTTTCCTTCAGCCACACTGATTTACTTTAATCATGAGTATATTTCGAAAGACAGAAAACTAATTCTTTATTTTTTGTTATTATTTACATTTAATCGGACGACCGATTGGCTGAGTGGGGGGACACTCCGCCCGCGGAGAGAATGGTCGCGGGTTCGATCCCCGCATCGGAATAAATATTTGTATGGATTTATAAATATCTATCCTGAGTCTGGTAACCCTCCCAATCTACATTTCCTTTCCTGCCCTTTCCTTTCGGGATCTTGCTCCCCTGGGTGCTATGGGTATTTGTTGAAAATGACGGCGACGTGGTGCACCACCAGTCACGTCCTTATTGTCACGAGGGCGAAAAGCGACTAATTGAAAGCCGTTTCGCTGCGACGAATGGTAGTGGATGGAGTTTTGTGGTCTCTGCCAACCTCTGCGGGGGATAGGCGTGAATATATAAAAAGTTAAAAGAAAATTTACATTTAAGATAAATAAATGTTTAAACCTTTGAAAAGTAAATATTATTTCAGCACAGATTTTAAAGAACTACACATATTAAAAACAAAAAACTGTCTTCTTATCAAAAGACCATCTGAATTAATTTCCCTTAGGAGAAATTTCAAATAAAAACGTTTTTAAACTTTAGCAGATCTCTAAATTTTAAATAACCACTTAAAGTAAGATAACAAGAGTAGGTACTGAAATGGATTTAGTTAAAAAGAAATGTAAAATTAATTGGTTAATTAAACAATTTGTTGTTGTTGGTTTGCGAGTATTTAGAAAAACGAAATAAGAAATATTTTTTGGGACGAAGTAAGGCTTCTGTTTTTTATATCATGTATTTTTTTCATTCTTTTCTCTCATTCGTAACTCGTAATTCTCGAGGAGGAGCTGCAAAAGTTGGTGACTGGTGATAACAAAGACAACGTAGCAATGAAGAATGCACCTTAATCATATGTAATATAATCCATATATGCCTCATTTTCGGCCTCACCATTTATGAAGGAATACATCCCCACCAATCCACATTGGACAAGCGGTCCAATGTGGATTGGTGGGATGATTAGAATCCAAATAAATATCCGTAGGCCACACATATAAAAATAACATATAAATAAAGATAATAAAAAAGGGTGGGCAAAGCGAAACGAAGATCCGACTGGAAAAATGTACTGGACCAGGCTAAGGCCCACCCGCGGCTGTAATGCCTTGATGTCCCACCATTTAGCCAATTGGTCGTCTAATGCGGTATATACTTATATTAATTAACATAATTTTTATTAACAAGGCTTAATCAAATATTACGACCTTCGTAATTGGTTTTTTTTTGAATGCAGAACCCTGAAATATTCAAAATGAATGAGAAAGTCGCCTTTGTGCATTTTAATATTACATTTATAACAAAATTATTTATCTTGTTCATGAAATTCTTGGTATGACTGGGAAATCAATGACGAGGAAGTCTATAAACGATAATAATTGATTACCGTCATTTTGATGTAGGAAAGAAAAATTTTTTTAGGAAATTATGAAAGTTAAATAAAATATATATGTATGTAAAGTTATGAATCAAATTTAAATTACAAGTTTATTGAAATAAATAAATATTGATTAGACTATTCGACTGACGCAATGATAACATTTGTTTTCATTCTTAATAACTCAATTTTTTATATACTTCTATAAATATGGAGTGCTATTTGTTTAGTCTCGCTTAAACTAAAAAACGGCTCGACTGATCTGAATAATATTTTTATTATTTTCTGCGCTCTAATACAGGGAAGGTTTATGAATAAAAAATATAGGCAATATATAAAGGAACAGCTTGGAATATGAAAAATTCTTTTTTTTTCGAATCACATTCAATAGATAGAATTCACTTCGTGACTGTCGTTCTTTGTGTGTGATTTTTAAAAGTATTGCATACCTAAATAACTAATATACCAGGCGAAGATAAATACAGTGGAATATAAATTGTAGGTGAAACGATGTTGACTGGGTCATCTACTTAATATTTTAACGAATGTCTTTCAAATAATATCTTTCGAGTTTTGATAAATAAAAATATACGTGCGTTGGCCGGGAATCGAACCCGGATCAACTGCTTGGAAGGCAACTATGCTGACCATTACACCACCAACGCCGTTGAAAAGGCATTTAAAATATTGTGATAGCTCTTACAATATTTATACAGGTGTAAAAATTATATTTTGGTATTGTTCTAGAAACAAAATATCCGTACCTTTTGTGTTCTACGTTCTGGCTACATTGGTTCTTACTAAAAACCACTACGAGGTATTCCATAGATTGCTTGATAGAGCGCCTGAATTACACTGAGTTAGAAACATATTGTGACACATCTTAGCTTTTAATTCCTTTATGTTGTTTTTTTGTCTATTTATGTTAATTTTAATTCCTATTTAGGTTTTTTTTTGTATTAAGTTCTTGTAAAAAAGTATTTCGCAAATAAACGTTTTCTATTTCTATAATTTACTTGTACTTTTTTGTGTTTTAAGTAATGCAAAGTTGGCATTATGGTCTTTACTCTAACTACTTATGGTACTTCAGTCTAAAACATTTAATGAAATAAAACCCAATAAAGCTAAAGCCCGCACCGATGGCTTTTGGGCCATTCTGCGAAAACGAACAGCCTCGTTGCTTCACAGAATATGGGATAGCTCCAACTATATAATGAAAACCGTTGTTGCTAGATTCAACTCGCACCTTATGATACAGCTAAATCGGCTTCAATGTAAATAATTTTTAAGGTGTGCATAATTACTAACACAAAAATGTTAAAATGTAAAATGTATGGACCAAAAAATAAAAATTATTATTATTCTCCTTTATTTACATATTTCTCTATTAATAACAATATTATTAATATAAAAAATCTCTATAAAAATAATATTATTACTAGGGTAATTAATCCTTCGTGGCGGGATATACCAAGCACACGAAGAATAATGCATCCGAGAAAGAAACCTTCTCATCCTAGCCGAGCACAATATGGCTGCTTTTTGAATTTTGAATTTAACCCACTTACCTAAACCTAACTTGGACAGAGAGGCGTCCGAATTTTTACCGATAAGTCCATTCACAGGGACCGCTATGGGTATAATGGTAGTTGAATCGACGTGCCACATGGCGGAAAACTCTTGCGCGAGGTCTACGTATTTTATTTGTTAAAAAAATTAAATTAAAGGTTATTATTATTTTTATTAAATAATATTGCATAGTAAGTGTGTTACCTACATTAAAACACTATTGGTGTTAAGTAAAATTATAGTAATAGATCTATCGAAACGGTTCAACTGTCAACGCGTTTATAGTCATCCTACTTCAATACTACTTTCACTATTTCTTCTTTGAAACAAATTTTGAATTGGCACTAACGGACAATTGACTTTACGAGAATTTGTGGGCGTAAAATAATTCTGCTAATGATGTAGTATTTAAATGTAATTATGTCGTTAACCCTTTTCTTGATAATGTATCTGTAGAGATATATCTGAATTAAAAACGTAATATATTTATCAATGCTTTTGACAATGTATCCCACAAGATACATGTGATTTTTTTAAACTACCCTCATGAATTTTTTTTCTAGACACCTTGGGTCATTAGGGTTAAGTGCTATAAATATTATTTTGATATTCAAAACAATAAGTCTGCCAAGTTAAGGGTTAAGACTGTTTTCAAGAATTCAGAGGAATCTCATTACGTAGTGGTAGTAAAATAGTAAGGGCGAGGCGGTCTTTGGCCAAAGACCGGAAGAAAAATGATGATGATTTGTCGTGATGAGTATTAATATACATAACAATGAAGCCGTATTAATAAAATCTATTATAATATTTTTAAATTATTATTAAAATATATATAAGAATAACAAAATATTTATTTATTTATTTAATCATCAAAACAGTTTTCATTCTTGGATGGAGTGACTCCACAAAGTTCTGCCCTTCAGTACCTTCCATGGTAGCTACGTCACTAAGTTTGACTGTTGGCGAACTAACTTGAATTTCATGTTCTAGAAATTTCGATGGAAATTCGAAAACGATGTTACCATTGCAGACACTCAGGTCAACGCACCTGTGACTCAGGAGCGGGACTGCCAGTGCCAACGAAAAACGCGACAGAATTGGCAGGTGTGTATTATCATATTTCTGCCTACGCATGCGAGTCCTCACGTATCCGATGATGCAATAAGATAATAAAAAAGTTATTAGATAGCAAAAAAAAAGAAAAAATGATTGTATTTTTAATACAGTCGTAAACGTTATTCGTATTCACAAGTTGCGTAAGTATATAATATTTTAGTTACAATACAACAGACGCATCGATGCACAATAGTATTTTTACTTATTTATAATGTTTTTAAGTTTTCTAAGTATACCGTAGAAAAATGACGTCAATAGTTTATTAAAAAATTTTATGGACTAGGAAAGCAAAGAAATTGGCGTGACGGATTGAAGAAAATGAGTAAGGAAATAGATTAGACTGGAGGGATGTTCTGAACCAGGCCAAGGTCCACCAGCAGCTGCAGTGCTTTTGATGATGATGATGAAGGCAAACGAGGCGGGCGTGTCACCTGATAAGCAATGAAAGTCGCCGATAGATACAACAATGTCATAGGAAGAGTTGCCGGCCTTTAAGAAATGTGTAGGCTTGTTTTTTAAAGATTCCAATATGGTAATTTTAGACAATGTAATCATGCATTTGCATCATCTCACACAAATTTAGGGTATTGTATAGTTTTGTTCTTAAAACAAAACGTTTTACAATAATAAGAAATCAACTCACTGAATGAATTACGAAAGGCTTTATAATATTCTAAATATTAAAAGATTAATTGCCTGTATTTATTTATTATTAATTGACATTTTTCGCATCTGTAATTTAATAGTTAATATATTGTAACTTTATAAGTTACAAATAATTATAAATTTAAAGAAAGATGTTTTAAAATTTTGCTGATTTGAAAACATAAAATAATAAAGAATTATTTCATTTCAAGATTGAATTTATGTACAGACATGAAATCCAGTAATATCGCTTTTTAATCTAGCTTTACTGTTCTCCTTAATAAAATACATATATATCGACGCAAAGAAACGAAAACGTTATAAACTGCAAAATAAAAACTTAGCACTAAAGCCAAAAAACTTTGAACATATCAGAATTATATCTGATCACTCACAAACAGTCAATTTCATTGCTGTACAAAATTTTAGTGATCTTAGGGCCGTGAGACTTAGACCATTCGACGCAGTATTTCTTTCTGATGCCAATATGTAATAAAACAATTTCTGACATCTGTTACATTAACATCGTTTTCGCTTTTTTGCGTCTATTTTTTTTATGGATTAGGAGGGCAAACGGGCAAAGCGTGTCGCCTGATGAAAAGCAATCAACGCCGCCTATAGACAACCGCGTCACCGCAGGAGTCACGGAAGCGTTAACGGCCTTTTATGTATATGTAGGCTTGTGTTTTGAAGATGACAATGTCGTATCGGTTCGCAAAGACCGCCGAAGGTAGTTGGTTCCACAAGGTGGTGGCGCGTGGAAAGAAATTTCGGGAGAAGCGTACCGTAGTGGATCGCCACTCATCTAGATGGTGGGGATGAAACTTTTCTTTACGGCAAGTTGTGGAATTTGGTGGCAGGAATTATTCCAAACAATTCCTCGGATCATTCCCCATGGTAAAAGCGGTGAAAAAATGCTGAGAGATGAGATATCCTTCCGCAGCGCTAGAGAATCAAGCCGATCGTTGACATCTTGGTCATCTTGGTATATACATATATACACTTTAATTCATCAGTTACAACGTCACATTTTCAATCCTTTAAAAAGTATGTTAAGGCGTTGATCCTGATGTAAGCAATAGTCATTAATCCACATCCGAGACCGTTTGACGTTTTAAAAACTCAGACATATTTTAATGTTTAATGCTATTATGAGCAGTAAAAAGTAAAATGTTTCATCAATCAGTCGCATCTACATAAAATTAATGTGTTTTAAGCTCTACATTTGATTTGTTGGAGCGAGTCGAGCCTACCTGTTTGACCTTGAATAGCTGAGTGCACGCCAAAAGCCCTTCGATGTGTGCAGTGAGTAATGATCTTTATTTCGCGTCAATTTGGCATAAGCCAATTACGTCTTTACAGTATTTGGAATTAAGATCATTATCGGATGTGTGAGTTTTAATTGTAAAATGTTTTGGTTTTTATGGACGGCTCGTCAAAATATATTATGAAGTGACGTCTGAGGTAACATGATCTGGAATAATATATGTTTAAGAGACGTATTTCACGAGATATGTACATCTTCAGATTCCTTCTTCTTCTTCTACGAGTGCCTCTCCGACTTGCGAAGGTTGGCAGCTAATTCAGCACAACTTTCCTCCTCCTTCGCGAGGTGCAGCAGTTCTGAAGCACTCGCTATCCCGGTCGACTCCCTAATAGTACGTAGCCAAGACTTTCTTCTTTTCAGGTTCCTTATAAACAGAAATCTTTACATAATATATTATAAATAATTATAGGATAAGAAACAATCAAAAAAGTAACCAAAAATAAGATATAGAATAAAAACAAAGAATGAAATTGCTCAAAGGATTTTTGAAATTTTCCGAGAAATGTTAACCGCTGAGTTTAACTACTGCACATCTCCATTACGGTGCGTTTCTCCAGAATGTTCTTCTCACGCACTACTATCCCGTGGAACCGGCTTCCTCCAGCGGTATTTCCGAACCGATACGATATTGGAACCTCCAAAAACAAGCCTACACATTTCTCAAAGGCCGACAATGCTTCCACAATGCCACAATACAACTAAAAGTGATTTTCTAACTGTCATTAAGAGCATAAGGGTAAGAGAGTACAAATATTATTGTTAAATTAAAAAAATACTAGTCTAGAAAGTAAATGCTTGAAGCCGAAGATTATGTTAGGTGGTGCCTCTTAAGTGAGAACTATGTCCATCAAAGGACTTCTTCAAGCAGATGATGATAAAACTTAAAAAGATGTAAATGAATAAGAGCGACTACCAGGCGAGACAGAAATTACCAGGCGACCATAAAGAGTTAAACGTCTTGTTTTGCAAGCGGTCGGACAATATTCCGTTGGAATTTTTTTAAGCGTCCATAAATTATTTTAGTTGTTTGTGTACCGTACTGCACTTTGGTACCGTGAAACCCAGCTGGAGTTAATCGATGCAGTTGGTGATGCCAATTATATATGTGAGTGTCCTTCGTCCAAAATATAAACATTTTTTATTGTCACATCGAAATGGAGAATTGAGTTCTATAAATTGAATTACAATAAAACCTTTACAGATGTGAATAGAAAGGTTGGTAGGGGAAGACCAATGAGAACATACTTTGACCAAATTGCTGAACATCTTAAGAAAGGTCAAGTGAAAACTTCCCGTAAACCAAGCTTTTATGAAGAGAGTGATAGGTGTGCCAAGATCGTAGCAGATGGAGATCTGTGGTCTCTGTCTACCTCTACGGGAAACAGCGTGATGATATTGTTGCTTAACACATATGAAAAATCATTTTTTTATAAAACGATTAAACCTCATTTTGAAATCTCAAAATCCTGGTCAAGCAAGCCATTACAACTATTTAAAAATAAATTGACAAGACGACCGTTAATGCGTGACTAGAACAGTTAACAGAAAGAAGCTGCGCGCGGGAAAGAGACAGGACTATGTTTAGAAAAGACTACACGTCGCTGGAACATTCTCGAATTTTGGAATGGTAGAACTTTCGATCGTTTAACCTATACCTACCAACGTTTATCGTATAACGTATATTAACGTATAACCCTATATAATAAGGGGCGACGATACGTTGAATGGTTTAAAAGTTTAATACGGGAAAAAATTAGAAGAGAGTAGTAGAAGAGAAGAAGTGGAAGTAAAGTGAAGAGAAGTGAAAGTAGTGGTCGACTTCGTTTTACGGATCCTCGAACCCCAGCTATCGTATGTATATACGTATAAAAACAATATGTATATATGTATAAAAACAATATGTATATATGTATAAAAACAATATGTATATATGTATAAAAACAATATGTATATATGTATAAAAACTTTCTATTACATGAATTCAGATAATTATTTTTCTACGGGATAGAGGGCAAAGTAGCAAGTATCTCGCCTGGTCGAAAAGCAAACAATGCCACCCATAGACATCTATGAATGAAGCTCATCCCTGAACATTGGGATCGAATTCGAGACCATTATCTCGAAAAGCGATAACTTCACTATTGAGCCAATCAGCTCTCAACTCAAGTTAGTAATAACCTATGCCATTGAAACAAAATTTAAAACATTAAACGTTTTATAATATTTATATAATTCATCATCCTTATATATCTAAACTATTTAAATTAGAAATGTAATTAAATTTTAATTACAGACGCAGCTTGTAGCGTAAGGTCAAATTTTTGCACATTTTCCGCACACCTAACTTTGAAATGAGAAGCACGCGAATATAGGCTTTATTGTGTTCAGATAAGCTCGTCACTGGGTTTCAAAGTAAATAGGATGTTGTTACATTCGACGTCTGTGTGAATGAAACAATTTGACGGCGGTGTGAATTCTAGTTATACTGTGACGTTTGTCGACGTCCGTCTTTAGGTATGTTAAAAACAATATTTTTAATTTTTTTACACAGCCCATATATGTGTTTCAATGCTAGGCACGAGCCTTCCCATTTCTGAAGGATATATGATAATCGTTGTTTATTTTCCATAACACCAAAGAGAATTTATCAACTTTTACGATATTTAATGTACAGAAATGTGATTTTGTTACAGCCAATTTATAAGACCTTATATATATTTTGATAGTCGTAGAGCCACGCTGCAGACGAATACTTTGTTAAGAATGGCTCGCCAAGTGGTAGCTTGTCAGCTAGCTACCGCTCAGACGCTGGTTTTCTGCGGGAATGTGGTATTATATAGCCACTAATACTCACTCAGATGACTCAACACCCTCCGAGGGGAGGGTGTTTGGCTACTGGGGGTCCCCCTCTCATACTGATACTTTCCTTAAATGTTGGCAACGCTTCCGTACTGCCTATGGCGCTGCGGATGTTTATGGGTGGCGTTGATCGCTGTCCATCAGGTGACACGCCTGCTTGTTTGCCTTTCTATCCCATACAAAAAAAGACCACTTCGATATTGGGATAAAATAATGAATCATAAATAATCTTTTTCTCAACTAAAGTCTATGGACGTCTTCAATATTAGGCACATGCATTACTTGCCTTTAGAGTAAAATGTGAATCTAAATGTATCTGGGGCGAGCATAAAATCTAATGTACCTATATGGACAGTTAAAAGTTTTACTTAGCTAAGATCCGCGACAAGCAAAACAATAACAGAAAATTAATAATGTGTGTTTTTCCGTTGGGTTAAGTGGATTTATTTGGAACTTAAACCAAAAACTTACCGAAGACAACCGAATAGTCTTTTCGGTTGTCTTCCGTAGAGTCTACTATACCTGAAGATGCCTCGTGTTGGGGCGAAACACGTGTCGTTTACAAGATGGAAAAGTGATAATGTGTGTTTGGTGTTGTGTATAGTGGTTGGTGGGTGGAGAATTGATGGCCGATTTTCGGTAAGTTTTTGGTTTAAGTTCCAAATAAATCCACTTCATCTAGCAGTAAAACACACATTATTAATTTTCTGTTATTGTTTTGCTTGTCGCGGATCTTAGCTAAGCAAAACTTTTGACTGTCCATATAGTGGTGGATTTCCGCAAAGTAACGCCTGACTCCATTAATAATCCTAATGTACCTAATTTCCCGAATGAGTGGATACAATCAAGTTACAAGCAAAAATATTGATAAAAAGACGGAACTTCATCAGTAGCGTCTGAATGTATAAATGTAAGCAAAAGCCGCGCTACAGGCTTTTGCTGTGTAAAAATTTACCCACAAAATAAATAACAAAAATATTCAGCAATAAAAATTACCTTGGAAAATAGACCTGCTCTTTGTAACAGATCACAAGGACGTCTCGATCTGTTTTAATATTCGTTTAAGGCACCCAGCCTTGTCGCCGACGCCTACGGTGTTGTCAAAGTTATCGATTTCAATTTGTTACTGTTGTTATGTCACATTTTATCTTCTTTGTGTATATTTAGTTACAGTGACTTAAATTATATTGTATCATCGAAAAAGTCAACATTTCTGTCAAAAAAGATGTGGCGGTTTTTTTTAAATGTTCCTGTGTGTTATTTGTAGAGTACGTATAAATGTCGGATTTCGGGGCTTAACCCTGTAATTCGGAATTAATAATGGTAGAGATAAGCCTCGAGCGGGGAAATACCACACCATTACAGAATATTGATCGCAAGACGTAGCATTTTACTGTATCATCGCCTTTCATATGGTATCCTATAGGGTTTCAGAGGTAGAATTACTATGCTGAACAATATATTGCGACATCTGTGTCAAAAATATATAGGTACGATCATTCAACCTTAATCATCTTTACCCTGGGGTAAGTAACGCATCTAGGTAGTAGAACTACTAAAGTTATATCGATAAAAAAACCGGCAACGCATCTGAGGCACTTCCGGTGTATCTATGGATGGCGGTGATCACTTACCATCCGCATTTCGTTTGCCTGCTCTACTTCATATAAAAAAATGATTTACATAAGACATTTTAAATTTTTTACTTATTTAAATAGACGTTAATTTGCGGAAATCAATTACAAATATACACAAATCATTTAATTAATTTAAAACTAATATTTATAGAAGGATTTTAGCAAATGGAACTTATTTGAATTTACTTTTAACGCAATGGTAATGACCTGACAATCGATTCGATACTAATTGTGATTTAAATTGCTTTTTAGAAGAGCTTTATTTATGACAGACAGTTTTTAATCTGAAAAGGTTGTAGTCCGAGGCTTTTATCGTGTGAAACAACCCACATTTTTCCTCTTAGAAAAGAAAAAGACATTTAAGAAAATGGCTTCCTGACGATATTTCTCTTTTTGATTATTTTTTAATACAGCCAGTTTTTTCTGATGTTTACAGTTTGACGCAGTTGTTTTCTGATAGAAAACAATCATCGCCGCCCGTAAATATTTCAGCTTGCAGTACCACGGGCGTTTTTTGAAGGTTTCAATATCGCATCGATTCTGAAACACCGTTGGAGATAAGTGGTTCAACAGGGTAGTGGTGCGTGGAAATAAGTTTCGGGAAAAACGCACCGTACTGGATCCTCGTGTGGTATTTTCGTAATAATCTACACTTAAATACATACATATCGTTGTGCCTGCCTCCCGTAGGGGTAGGCAAAGACCACAGATCTCCATCTGCTACGATCTCGGCATACTTCCCTTGCTTCCTCCACACTCATTATTCGCCTCATGCAAGCCTGCCGGTTACGGGTACTCTTGACCTGACTTTTGAAACTTCAGCAATTTGGTCAGGATATGTTTTCCGTGGTCTTCCTCTACCGACCCTTCTATCCACATTCGCAACGTCAATTTCTTTTGCCAGTCGTCTTTCATCCATCCTCTCTATGTGCCCAAACCATCTAAGCATCCCTTTCTCAACTTTTGTCACAACACCTTTTACTCTATCTATACTATATATTTATTTTAGTATAATATTTATTTTATTATATGATTTCTTTTTAAATCTATATTCATACCCCAACAACAGCACCAAGTAGCAAACTGGAGGTGGTTAAAATAATTTTATCGCATCCCAAAACTGAGAGTAAATAATAACTTAGTTGTTTCGAGAACGGTTCTGGCGAATTTCAATTACCTTTAATAACATTTGTATTGCCCTAGAAAGAAATACACCGCTATATTTATTAATAATTAGTTCATAATTATAGTAAGGAAACTTACACGTAAATTTTCTTTTGACGTGGACAATAATTCTTTTGGAACAGATATGACAATGGCATCTTCAAAAAAAACAAGACTACACATACCTAAAAGGCCGGCAACGCTTTCGCCCTTCCTGCGGTGTCACGGTTGTCTATGGGCGGCTTTGATTGCTTTCCGTTAGGCGACACGCTTGCTCGTTTACCTTCCTAAATTTTCCGATAAAAAAATAATTCTTTCAATTAAAATCATCGAAGTTTATGGCATTCAAATATGATGATTGGGAAGGAAGTACATAATGAAAGAAAGAGAAGAAAAGACGACCGATTGGCTCAGTGGCGGGGCCCTCCGCCCGCGCAGTCAATGGTCGCGGGTTCGATCACCGTATCGGAATAAATATGTGTATCGATTTATAAATATTTATTCCGAGTCTGGTAACCCTGGGAGGAGGGGGTTACCAGCATTCCAGCAATCGCCATTTCTTTTCCTGCCCTTTCCTTTCTTCTCCGTCAATCCACGGTCTGCCGTGCCAATGGATGCGTGGCTAGGGGCGAGCTTAAGCGTGCCGACCGTCCCGGGATCGGGCTCCCCCGGTTACTATGGTGTCTTACCTCAGCATGCGGGACTCTGTTGGGGCCTGACCTCCATCCTTCCTTGGTGCTCGTGGGATTCACTAAGTCAAATTTAATATACCTAATTTGTTGAAAAATGACGGCGACGTGGTTCGCCACCCGTCACGTCCTGATTCCGACGAGGGCGAGAAACAACCAATGGAGAGCCGTTTCGCTGCGATGAATGTGAGAGGAAGTATGGATGAGTGTGGAGGATGCAGGGAGGTTATGCCGGGATCGTAGCGGACGGGAGCTTTGTAGTCTCTGCCAACCCCTGCGGGGGATAGGCGTGAATATATATAAAAAAAAACAAAGGAAGACGAAAGAAATTAGGCCAAAAAATTGCGTTGCAATGATTTCTTTCCATCAGACGAAACGCTTGTTCGTCAAAAAAAAAGATCTCGATCTAGAATAACGTCTTCAAAGGTCATTGTCTCCTTTATGTTAAACTATGTTGACACTTGTGGATAAGGGTATAAGTGCTCTCCAACCTTAATCGAGTACCGAGTTCAAAGACTCGAGGCACTTGCGCACCCTTCGAAATATGGAGCGGATTCTAAATAAAACTGTATTAAAAGATACCTCTTCAAAAAGGGACAAGATTATGACATCCTTCGACACTAAAAGGGTCCGAAGGTTTTTCATGAAAAAAATGATATAATAACATTGGATATGATAAAGAATGGATAATATTTTTTATGGGATAGGAAGGCAAACGAGTAAGCGTGTCACTTGATGGAAAGCAATCAACGCTGCCCATAGACTTCCGCATCGTCATAGGCAATGCGGAAGCGTTGCCAACCTTTAAGGAAAGTGTCATTATGGTAGTGGGAATGGGAGGAGGAGGGGTAGAGGGAGGGGGAAGGTGCTGGGTCTCCGGCACTCAGCCGCACACTGTACGAAGCGCCGGAGGTAAGCTTCCACTTAGACGCCGGTTTTCTGCGGCAGTTTGGTACTTTCCCGGGTGAGCCGGCCCATTCATGCTATGGACAAATATTATGCCATTCTTGACAAAGTTTTCGTCTGCAACGTGGTTCTACCATTATTAAATATAAAATTAAAAGTAACTGAATGGAGACGTAATGATTATAATGAAGAATGAACTGTTTTTTTTTTAATGGAAGAAGAAGAAAACAATCAACAGGGTCACCTGATGATAAATAATCATCGCCGCTTATCAACATCTACAATACCTAAAGGGCATTGCGGGGATTAGGAAGACCAACTGCTTTCCACTTCTTTTATTTCGTACTCTACCTACCCATTATATCTTCTTGTCATTCTATTATATTATTCACACTCTTCTCATAGGCAGCGTATTTGCGATATCCTTGGTATTGCAGATATTTATGGCTGGCGGTGGATACCGACTTTTATGTAACCTGTTTAATCGTTTGCCTTTCTTTTTCAAAAATAGAATTGTGAGACGTTGGATTCCAACTGTGAAGCATCGGGTAGACTCACGTGTGTTTGTGTTGTCTTTTAAGGTTCCTTTACCCTGAAAAATTGCAACAGAAATTGACCTACTTCCAAACGTAATTTGATATAACTGTATAAGTAACTGGCATCGTAATTCGCATGGTGTTACAATTGAACTCACGTTTTATTGGTTTTTTCTTAGAAATGTATTTGGATATCACAAAGTCAGTCACCTGTGCACGTTTTTTGTATCATATTGTGACTATGAAGTATTTTATTCATATAGACTAAGAGTTGATATCGTAATCTTTTGTTATGTGTCATGTTTATAATTCAATGTAGCTATTTGATTGGTTCAGTGGCGGGACTGCCAGCTGTAGAGTTAATGGTTCAATCCCCGCATCGAATATGTGTATGGTCTACAGATATTTATTCCGAGTCTGGTTACTCTGCAAATCTGAATAGGACAAGTGTATCTTTGCTTAGCCGCCTGTCCGGTAGTTATGGTGTTAGTACGCGGGTACGCGACCCTGGCCTTCTGAGCTACTACCGTATCACTCCTTGTCTTCCGTTGCGGTAATATCACATCCCTATCATCTTGTCTAAATCTATCTTTCCTTTCCCCTGCCTTTTCCTTTCTTCTCTATCCTTTTCTCTTCTTCTCCGCCAGTCCACGGTCTGCCGTGCCGATGGTTGCGTGGCTAGGGGCGAGCTTATTCGCAAGAGTGTCGACCGTCCCGGCTTCGGGCTCTCCTGGGTACTATAGTGTCTTACCTCAGCGTGCGTGGCTCTGCTTGGGCTGACCTCCATCCTTCCTTGCGGCTCGTAGGATTCACTATGACGAATTTTAATCAACCTAAGTTGTTAAAATTTGACGGTGATGTGGTTCTCCACCCGTCACGTCCTGATTTCCATGAAGGCGAGAAGCGGCTAACTGAGAACCGTTTCGCTACGATAAATGTGAGAGGAAGGATGGATGATAAGATGTATGAGTGTAGAGGAAGCAAGGACGGTGTTCCGGGATCGTAACGGATGGAGATCTGTGGTCTCTGCCTTTATGTAAGTTAAGATGTCGTTATCGACAAATAGTCCAACTTTTTGACCATCGAAAAGCAAGTTATTATTGCATTTTCATCCAATTCTGAGCTATGTTTAAAGTTTAAAATCTCAATTTCATTGAGAAATTAGTTTAAAATCGATTTTAAAATGGGTACCAAACAAACAGACAGGATAAAAAAACGAGTTAATATAAACGTTTTATAATAATAGAAAACGAACGTGTTCCTAGCTCTTGGACTGAAAGGATAATAATAGTAAAATTTCGAAACGTGAGAACCAATACAATCAGAGCGTGACGTCACGTATCCAATGTCATGGTTTGGTATAGTTAGTTTCTTTTGTTATATTGCTGCCCAATAAACCTAAGTAACCACAAGCTAGTATACTTACTCTGATAAAAATCATTTGTCCTTCCTTTTTTGTTTCATAGAAGGAAATATTCTTGTCGGAAGTCAGATCTCCATGGACGTCTGTAGCTTTCATATAGACGGGAGACGGTACACACTGCGTTTGTTAAAACAGTTTCAATTGCAGTACTTGCAGTTGGAATAGAAGAGGAGAAGGATGCCCAGCCTATTGCCACTTTAGTATGCTAACTCAAGAGCTATGTCGGTGGTAAGTCTGCCATAGTCTAATCATCATCAAGGCATTACAGTCACGGGTGGGCCTTAGCCTGGTCTAGTAAATGTTTCCAGTCGGATCTTCGTTTAGATTTTTTCCTTCAATCTCTCACATCGATTGTTCTTAAGATATCCTCGATTCCATCTAGAAATATGAGCTTAGGTCTTCCGGGGCTTCTATGACCTTCTGGTTTACCGTCGAGTAGGCGTTTGGGTACTCTAGCCTCGTCCATCCGTACCACGTGCCCAGCTCAACGAAGGCATCCAATCTTAATGGTTTTGATGACGTTTGGCTCATTGTGCGGCTCATATAACTCGTGGTTGTAAAGAGTACGCCGTCGCTCATTTTCCAACACAGGATCAAAGATACGCCTTAATGTGAAAGCTTTGCTACTGTGTCAGTATCTTGTTCTAAAACTACATTTTCGTTATTTCGATTTTCTCGTAAGTACCTTCATGTACTCGTATTCCAGGAAAGCATCATTATCGTCAACAGTCTGTGGAAGTCCCCTGCTAGAACGCAGGCCTTCCAAAAGCGCAAATTATTAGTCTGTATGTAATAAACGATCTGATTGGTATTCAAGGCGCATTCAAAGAAGCTGTCTTCTGTTGTAACGTGCGAAGTAACCTTGTAGCGTGGTCTATTTTACTTTATTGTTAAATTACTTTAACAAGGGCAGAATGAGTAAGGAAGCGGCCGGCAAAGGTAATACGAAAAATCAATATTTTTTTATAGAATTATCACTTGTATTCATGTTGTCACATCTGTAGTTCAATTTTAGAGGGAAACTAGATTATCACAGTCCAATTACGAGCTACTTTGACTTGTGGTCAAGTTTTTTAGTGGTAGAGCCACGCTGCAGACGAATACTTTGTCAAGAATGGCATAATATTTGTCTGTAGCATGAATGGGCCGGCTCGCCCCGGGAAGTACCATACTCCAGCAGAAAACCGGCGTCTGACTGGTATCTTAGCCACCGCGCTTCGTACGGTCGGTTAGCGGCCGAGTTCCGGAGGCCCAACATCCTCACCCCTCCCTCTACCCCCACCCAATCCCACTCCCATAATGACACTTTCCTTAAAGGTCGGCAACGCTTCTGCACTGCCTATGGCGATGCCGATGTCTATGGGCGGCGTTGATTGCTTTCCATCAGGTAACACGCCTGCTCGTTTGCCTTCCGTAAAAAAAAAGTTATCGTCGTATACATCGTTCTTTTCATTTGCAACTTGCTGGATTCTTGTTTGCAAATCTTTTCGTGTTCTATAATTGTGTACGCATTTTTATTTTTAATAATTTTAATTTAAGATTTTTACATAAAGTAAGCACAGCAGGCGGACTTAATGCCATCAGGTATTCTTTTCCAGTTAATCTAGAAAAAGTTTCACACACAGACAAATCTCGTCTCATAGTAATAAGTAAAAAGATGGAAAAAAAAATACAACACCTTCTCCATATAAAGGAAACTTTTTGCGAAATAGTGTTAAAAGCTTGATTGTTAGCGAAATGACGTTTGACTAATGAAATGTCGAAAATAAAGAATTAGAATTTAAATTTGCATATGGACTTAATAAGGTCGACGATATAGGCTGTAAAAATAAGTGTTTTAAGAATGAAATGTGCGGTTTCGGAATATCGTGTCCAAAATGATGATAGATCATTTTACACCTAGTCCTAAAGGTGTAACTACTTGTGTACCTTTTCTTTAAAGTTGATTGAAGTAATTAAAAGTATTAAAGGTTTATATTTTATCCAATTTGTCCAGTACGCCTAAAAAATAAGTAAAATACATATTATATAAACAGTCTAAGTACAGTTCTGTACTAGGATTTCCTGCACCATGTTTACAACACATATCAGACAGACAAACATCCAAACTCGGAACAAACATCTGTAGGACATTTGGTGCGTCAATTGGAACGCGTTCAGTTACAGTTCGAGCATTGTTGATTCCAGTTTATGGCTAAATATTTACATTCATCAACCTTCTTTTATGTATGTACACTTTAAAATCAATAAGGACATGTAACTAAAACTGCATTTGGCAAATCCTCATTTTAAATCACATCAATCGTCAACCTACCTTCCTACCAAACAAGCAACATGTTCACTTCTTAATGGTAGCCAATGATCCGAGTACCGATCGCTTCCCAAGTTGAAGTCTAGGCAATGGGGACTAGCCCCTAGGTTCCATACTTACTCTATATTACTACTATACTACTATACTACTACTCTGCTCGCAGGGTAGAAAAGCCTCTGTTTCTGTTTCTGTCAGGGTACAAAACAGAGGCTTTTCTTGAGGCTTTTGTTTGAGGTTTTCTGTTTCTATCAGGGTACAAAACAGAGGCTTTTGTACCTTCCGAGCAGGGTACAAGTATGGAACCTAGGGGCTAGTCCCCATTGCCTAGACTTCAACTTGGGAAGCGATAGGTCCTTGGATCATTGGCTACCATTTAGAAGTGAACAGGTTGCAGGTTTGGTAGGGGGTAGGTTACTTTTTTTTACAGTTTGCATAACTGAAGTAAATATTCTTCTTTCTATCTTTTAAATGTTATTGTAACGCTTAACGATATCTAGTTATGTACAACAGTGGTCCTCAACATTTTTATCACCACGGACCATTTACGGATAAGTTTTCGCGAAAAGCTGTGGGGTGGGACTTTGATTGTTTATATTTTATTGTTTTGAAACTTACACCTTTACATCAAGGCTCCGTCGCTCAGCTCACGTAAATCTCTCGTTCATGGAGAGTCGCATAATCCCGAGAGAAATACTCAACAGTAAAAAATAAAAATAATTTAATGTATCTTGTGCGGCCCGGTACCGATTCGCGCACAAGGGTTTGGGAACCACTGTCTTACGATACATATTGACTTGGATGTAAAATGAACGTTATATTAAATGGATAAGGTATGCAGTGGTTTCTAAGCATGAATAAGAAATATACATTTGACATATGTATATGATGATATATATGTTTATGATTCGGGTTGTCCCAATTATATCTTGTATCTTTGCTACAATATATGAGCCACGGCCTATTCTTATTGAATTTTCTTGAAAAAGTCTCTCAATACATCTTTAACTATATCTTTAACCTCGCGAACTAACCTTGTAATGTAGTTCTTTAATACTAGTATTTAACAGATATAAGATTTTTATTATTTTCAACAATAGAAGAGGTGCGAAGAAAACAGATAATATTCTGTCACAGTAAAGGGACAATGTTAGTTTTCTATTTTAATCTTACAATTTAGTTGCCTTGTAATATAGTTGTTATATAGTCTTCTTTGTAAAAAAATAAGATATACAAATATTTTACGTTTCAATGTATTAAGATATGAAAAATATAAATTATAAAAACTTAAAATTTATTCATTAAATCCAAACAAAGGGAACGTTTCCAAAGAAATTATTGTTTGGTTTCAGACGTTTTGTGTTCGCAAAACAAAAACAATCGCTTCAAGCATTGTAAACAGCCAATTACTGTTTTTGCTTTCCCAACAATTGTTAGTTGTTTGTTTTAACTTAAAAGCGATTGGTTTGAAAAGAGGCATAGAGAGCTTAGCCACAGTTAATAATAAAAACAATATTTCTGATGCTTGCTTAGGCTTACGAGCAATGTTCCTTCTAATTGTTTCACAAATTGCGCGGTGCAAAAGTATACGAGAACTGTTCAAATGTATGTGAAATGTTCAGTGTGGAAGAACGGTCAAGAAGAAGTGCGCAGAATATAAAAATTACTGTGCAACTATCAAAAAATTAATGCGCACCCGCGCAGCTTTAGAGCGATTTTTACATTTTTTTAACTTTATTATGATCCTATCTGTGAAGCGAGTAATCGCTTCACAGATACCGACTGGAAGAAATAATTATAATAAAGCCCATACGATTTCAATCTCTTATTTAACAATATTATCTACAAACGTCAAAAGTAAAAACAAATCCACGTCGTAACTTCTACACTATTCTATGATAGAATCTATTATATGTTAGTTATGAGTAAAATGTAATGCAAATTATTTCTGACAGTTTCTTATTTTAGCAACTATTTTAGTGATACGTATGTATTAAAAGAATTTTTGTTGACTATTTCAACTCAAGTAATTAAAATTTACTTATATCACTTTGAACTTACTATAAATGTATAGTTTAATTAGAAAGGGTCATGTGCAACGCGTAATTCGAGATGTTATTGAGTAGTAATCGATACTTTCGCACGTTTCGATATATGCTTACACGTATATGCTCACGTGCCCCACCACGGGGTCAATGATAATGAATATAATCTTTGTCGATATCGATTTATTGATACTATTCGAATAGTGGTCGACATTGAATCGTGATTCATTATTTATTTTTATGCCACACTTCTCCGTATGAAATTATTTAAGCCAAATCTCACACGCTTGCGTGCTTACAAATACGTAGGTACAACGTTTTTCTCTTATTAATACCTAGATGCTTTGATGGATTACCGTTTCAGAACACAAAACGATATTCTCCTCTTAGATGACCTAAATCGTTTCTTGCCGTGTTACCACTATCATATTCAATGTTCGCGGATTCTATATTCATATCGGGATAAATATAACATATTTATGTATAGCCTACAAGTTAATCCTATGGTATTCAATAAAATTCATATATATATATATATATATATATATATATATATATATATATATATATATATATATATATATATATATATATATATATATATATATATATATAGACCGATTGGCTCAGTGGAGGGACCCTCCGCCCGCGGAGTCAATGGTCGTGGGTTCGATTCCCGCATCGGAATAAATATTTATATGGATTTATAAATGTTTATTCCAAGTCTGGTATCCCCCCAATCCGCATTTCCTTTCCTGCCCCTTCCTTTCTTCTCTATCCTTTCCCTTCCTCTCCGCCAATCCACGGTTTACCATGCCAATGGATGCGTGGCTAGGGGCGAGTCTAGTCGCAAGTGTGCCGATCGTCCCGGGATCGGGCTCCCCGGGGTACTATGGTGCTCCATCCTCCCTGGCGCTTCGTGAGATTTACTAAGACGAATTTAATATACCTAATTTGTCGAAAATGACGGCGACGTGGTTCGCCACCTGTCACGTCCTGATTCTCACGAGGGCGAAAAGCGACCAATGACGAGTCGTTTCGCTGCGATAAATGGCAGCGTAGGCACGCATAGGCGTGAATATATATATATATATATATATATATATATATATATATATATATATATATATATATATATATATATATATATATATATATATATATATATATATATATATATATATATATATATATATATATATATATATATATATATATATATATATATATATATTTACTAAAACTACTTATTACATGATAATTTGAAAATCATGACATGTTATATTTTTTTCAGTAGGGCACCGGTCGGTCTAGCCGCACTTGATGGTTTTTTTATTGATGACGGTAGCCATGTATTATATTATATATTATAAAATTGTTTTTTTACCTAACTCATTTTATTATATATATAAATAATTATAATATAGTAACTTTTAAGTTTATTAAGGTCAAGGGTTCGGGGCCCAACAAAAACCTGAAAAGTTTAATGGGTTAATTTTAAGTTTAGACCGTTAAAGGTAGAAAAGTTGCTTACCTGGGTCATATTATGAGACATGACAGGTACAAGTTGCTGCAACTGATCATGATGGGAAACATCGCGGGCAAAAGGCACGTTGGTCGAAAAAGGAAGTCTTCGCTACGTAATATAAGAGAGTTGACCGGGATAGCGAGTGCTCCAAAGCTGCAGCACCTTGCGATGGAGGAGGAGAGTTGTGCTGAATTGGCTGCTAACTTTCGTAAGTCGGAGAGGCACTCTTAGAAAAAGACGAAGTACATTTTTATCTGTTAATTATATTAAATAAATAAAAAAAATGAAACAAAGTACAGTCGTTTAAATTGCTTGCATCATTTGAAATTTGATATTGTTTATATATTTTTTTTTATGGGATAGGAAGGCAAACGAGCAGGCGTGTCACCTGATAGAAAGCAATCAACGATATAGACATGGATATACAAAATTACACAGGAATTCGAAAATATATAAATAAATATTTCTATATATTTATTAAAAATATAATACAAAAGGGTTACGTTATACGTTGTTTCCAGTGTTATATATATAGTTAGATTAGAAAACAGAATCACGTGAATGCTCTGTTTGAGAAATTTAAGGTGCATTTGTTTTAAAAAAAATGTACGATTGCAAAGTGCATAGTCAAGAGATCATGTATCGGCAAATGGTTTAATTTGCTTTGCGTTTTGTATTAAGGTGGTTTCTCACTATCACACCACATTCTATTAGATGTCTTTAAATCGTCTTCGACTCCATCTAGTCATCTGAGCTTAGGCCTTCCGCGGCTTCTACGACCATCTGGCTTGCCATCGAGCAGGCGTTTAGGTACTCAAGCCTCGTCCATCCGTACCACGTGCTCAGTCCAGCGAAGGAGTCCAATCTTAATGGTTTTGATGACGTTCGGCTTGGTTTTTTTTGGTCATTAATTCTATTAAAATTAAAATATTGCTAAGTTTTCTTTAAAATATATTTAAATAATATATGGACAGTGGAAGCAATGCAGGTGTACAGTAGAAAATATTGGAAAATATCATAATATTAACTCGGCCAAATATTATATATAAACTAATAAATATACATTGTACAATCCTCTTTAAATCTGTTAGTAACATAAGCTAATTGTGTCAGATATCACGAAAATTGGCACATAAGCATTATTAGATACGCGTGTAACACAGATTCCCGAGGTAACCTTGTCATTTTTGGCCAATAATTATGTAACTCTATTGAATCAGCTATTTTAGATGAGTTTGCAATATTATATACCTGCTTTAAGCACATTAATATTGTGCTCGCACCAATTAAACAAAAAATAACTAAAACTGCTGGCTGGAGTATATCTATAAGCAGAGTTTCTCAAAGTGGGCAATTAACGCTCCCTTGTGGGCACTGGAGACCTTTAGGGGGGCGGTAAAGGGCCATGAGAGACAGGAAAAATTGAAGTTGTTTACAGTGAGCGTTGGCTAAATTCTATTTAAGAAAATAAACTGAAATCAAAATCTACCTCTACAACTGTGAAATAAGATAAAACAGATATGACACGGTATAATAAAATTAGAGTTATCATTGCGTACGTGATTTTTAATGTGGTAAATTAGTCAGCGGTAGGCAGATAAGTTTGAGAACGACTGTACTAAAGTAACAACTTTCCTAGCGTATAAAAGCCTTTGCCGACAATTTTTGAAGTTCATAAATAAGAATGAAAGTACTTGCGGCAAGGCAAATATTTCTTTTTTCATTTTTGTACTTTAATATTCTCATGAATAAGTGTGATATCTATGTATTAAGGTGTATATGTATTGTATATATTTAAATTTATAAAATTTTTTGTTAATTTTCTTTTGTTCAAGCTGCACCACCTTCAAACCAATCTTCTCAGTTTCGCCCACAGGTTGCTTGGTAGAGAATATTAAGTCTGCCTGATGTACATATTGTTTATTTTTATGACATAGGAAGGCAAACGATCAGGCGTGTCACCTGATAGAAAGCAACCAACGCCGCCCATAGACATCCGCAATGCCATAGGCAGTGCGGAAGCGTTACCAACCTTAAAGGAAAGTGAAATTATAGGAGTGGGAGTGGGAGGGGGAGTGGGAATCGGAGTGGGAGTGGGAATAGGAGTAGGAGTGGGAAGGGGAGGGGAGGTGTTGGGCCTCCGGAACTCAGACCGCTCACCGTACGAAGTGCGGTAGACAAGCTACCACTCAGACGCCGGTTTTCTGCGGGAGTGTGGTACTTCCCCGGGCGAGCCGGCCCATTCATTCTACAAACAAATAATATGCCATTCTTGACAAAGTATTCGTCTGCAGCGTGGCTCTACCACTATCAAATTGTGCAAAAAGTTTAAATAAATAAAATAAAATAAATGAGAAGTAATGGCAGTCCAGAATTTATCCGTTCTTAGGCGACAGCACGTCTGCTGATATGTGGTAAATAAACCGAACCAACTCATTGGACGGGTGCCAGGAGCATTAGAAGAAAAACGTTAAAAATAATTTTACACACGGTCTTCTGGATAAACACTGGTTGTAATTAACCAGTCTGGTGTAGTTTTAATACGAACGAAAGAATGTTCTGAATTGCCCATTGCAATATCAATAATTGTAGGGTTAGCAAAACAAAAAATCGAATTTTATGCACATATTCAATTTCTTACGTGTGTGTATTTATGATTTACTGCATTCTTGAGGAAATTTAGAGCATTTTATTTCTAATGTTCATGTATGACCCATTGCTGGATACAGCCCATCCCTAGAGGAACGGATATTGATCTACCACGGAACAGATATTATATATCTGTTCCATGGTAGATCAATATTATACTCATAATATCAATATTCTATGTATGTATTATAAGACTATATGAATGGCATACTGATTTATACAAATTTATTTCGATGCAGGAATCAAACCTGCAAACAATGACATCGAAAGCCACTTAATGTATAAATTTACTGTCCTAAAACTCAATTCACTTGATCACTTATAGTATGCTCATTTGCTTGTTTAGATTTATTTATTTGTTTTTCATTTATTCTAACGCTGTGAGGCTTGGACTTTAACGCTAAAGGAAGAGAAGAAACTTCTAGTTGCAGAATGAAAAGTCTTCCGAAAAATCCTGGGCCCAATCAAAAGTGTTGATGGCAGTTGGCGAAATCGAAAAAATGCCGAAATCGAGCATCTGGTAGCCCAACCCAATGTAATAAGAGTGACAAAGGCTCACCGATTTCGTTGGCTGGGCCACGTTGGAGGTTGGTATGGAGGAGGATTGGGCAGTCAAGAGAGCGTATGTGGGTCGCCCAACTGGACGACGTCCTGTGGGGCGCCCCAGGTACCGCTGGAGAGACATGATCGAGGATGACTTGCGCAACCTTCTAGTATGCAACTGGCAGGAGGTGGCACAGGACAGGGCACGGTGGCGTAAGATCTGTGCGGAGGCTAAGATCCATTTTGGGGCGCTGCGCCAACAAAGTTAGTTAGGTCATTTGCTTGTTCAGCTATAAATCCAAAAACAACTTACAATATTAATTATATTTGAGTTCATCGCCCTAACAGCACCGAAATTTCCCTTAATTACGAAGTGGAACGTCTTATTGGTCGGAGCTGTTATGAAAAATTTTCCTTAACGCAACCTTTCCACAGTTTTTTAGTAACTGTGTGCCGGTAATTAGAGACAATTATCACATGGGAGTGGGAAGGATATTTTAACAAAGTACTATGAGGTATATTGTTAAGGTGATTATTAATAACATAGTTAAACGTACTTCTTCACCCACCACTACCCTTGGGAACCAGCTATCTTCAGCGGTGTTTTCGAACCGATTTTATAGTGGTATATAGATTTTTATAGTGGTAGAGTCACGCTACAGACAAATACTTTGCCAAGAATGGCATAATATTTGTCTGCATCATGAATGGGCTGGCTTGGGGAGGCAGAGGCACTCCCGCAGAAAACCGGCGTTTGAGTAGTAGATTAGCTACCGCGCTTCGTACGGTGAGCGGCTGAGTTTCGCAGGCCCAACCTCCCTCCCCCTCCTCCCATAATGACACTTTCCTTAAAGGTCGCAACGCTTCCACACTGCTTATGGCGCTGCGGATGTCTATGGGCGGCGTTGATTGCTTTACATCAGGTGAGACGCCTGTTCGTTTGCCTTCCTATCACATAAAAAAAAAAACCGATATGACATTGGAACTTTAAAAACAGGCCTATCTTTATAGGCCGACAATATTTCTGCAAAAGTGTTGCTATGTCAACGGGAGTTGATTGCTTTCCATCAGATAACACGCCTCGTTTGTTTTCCTATCCTGTATAAACGAATATTATTTTACTTTGTTCCCGGTGTGCGCGCTTTGTATCTGCGTCTTATGATGTGGAATAAATAAGAGCTTAAGTAACATTTTCTGACTGGTTTTCTTCAAAGAAATCAATAACTTAAATTAAATGATGCAAATTCCTCAATAAATTAACAGCACCAACCTACGTGACATACGAAGTCGTTCTGATTAATTGATCGCCCATATTAATGTCAGACGTGCTCATGTCGTGCGCTAATTGTGGAATATTTAATAAACAAAATGATATTGTTGTTGTGATAATGTATAGTACCATGCTATAGTGAAAGGTAGCTTCCATATTTTTTTTATTTTATAATTTGAGAAATATATTAATTGTTAGTTACCCTACTAATATTATAAATGCAAAAGTTTGCGAGTATGGATATATGTTTGTTACTCTTTCACGAAAAAATTACTGGACGGATTTGGATGAAACTTTACAGTAATATATCGGAATAACATATAGGCTACAATTTGTAATGATTTTATGTAATTTTGGTACTATAACTTTACTATTAAGTAAAAAAAAATATATTTATTTAAAATGATCTGTCACGAAACTCTTTTGGCAGACCAAATTCCACGCGAGCGAAGCCGCGGGCAAAAGCTAGTAATTTATAACAGTGGGAAAGAAAATGAAACTTAATGATTTTCTTTTTATTTAGTGATCGTATCTACATAACACTTTGTAGCAGGTCCATCAGAAAATCAGCCTTGAATTTAACTTAGTTTTTTAACCTTTTCGTTTTGTTAAAAATTGTTTTTCATTTTTGTAGGGGCTATGCGTAACTCCCTACGGGTATTTAAGATAATATTTTTGATATATTAAGATAAAATTAGCTTTTATTCGCTGACCAGAGCATTTAAAAATAATAAGATTAACACACTAAAAAATTATAGAATTAATAGTGCTAACAGCAACCATTATTGTCAGGTTGTCCTTTGAGATAATCCTCTTATAGTTTCATCCATTTCTCTCTGTTCGGACTTAATCATCTCCATCCCCTTGGTAAGTCGTCTTTCCATCTCTTTATTTGCCGTCCCTTTTGTCTTTTTCCATAACTGGGATACCATTCCACGATGTCTCTTTGCCACTTTTTCTTTTATGTCCTCATGATGTGTCCAGTCAAGTTCCATTTCAGTTTTTTGATTGTTTGGAAGACATCAATCACTTCGATTTTTTCCCTAATTTTTGAAATAGTCATTCGGTCTCGTATTCTTATGTCTTCAGTCGTGGTTAATAAAATAATGTTTTGTAATGACAATAATAATCACCTTTAATTTCAAAAGTGTGAGATCTAGAGTCATGTAATATATGTAAATATTACAGGACTCTGGATCTCACACTAGGATTCCCTGTAATGTGTGTATTGGAGGGAACACAAATATAAGAAATACAAGGAAAATTAAAAATCACTTATCATATAAAATATGAATTATTTATTTATAATTGTTTGTTCCGTGAGTTAGACCGGTTTTTGGTTAGTAGTACGAAACACTGAGTGAGTCATGTCGGCAGCTATGTAGGTACGTGCTTTAGATTAGTTAGTTTAACAAGCTTTTGTTTAGTTTAAATCGAAATATCAGCATGTACTCAATAAACAAACTGCAATAACTCAGTTGGTTTCGTGATTACGTTCTGCCGTCGTGAATTCTATGTTACAAAATTTTATTGGTGATTTTATTAATGATATAAAATTTTATAATGTGGTAATCGAAGTCGCAATTATTGATGCTGGAAGCTTTGCTATTGAGAAAATGTTAAGTTTTTGTCACTGAAGCAATTAGGTCGGATAAGGCAGTAAAGACAAGCTCAAAGTCGCTCAGAGGGCTATGGAGAGGGCTATGCTCGGGGTTTCTCTGGTGGACAGAATTCAAAATGATTCTTCATTTGCTGGAGAACCAGAGTCACCGACATAGCTCTTCAAGTTAGCAGACTGAAGTGGCAATGGGCTGGACACGTTTGTCGGAGAACCGACAATCGTTGAAGTAGACGAGTGTTAGAGTGGAGACCGCGACTCGGCAAACGAAGTGCGGGACGCCCCCCTGTTAGATGGAGCGACGATTTGCGCAAGGCGGCTGGCAGAAACTGGATGCGTGTAGCCGAAGATCGGGCTAGGTAGTGCACCTTGAGTGAGGCCTATGTCCAGTAGTGGACTACCGCGGGCTGATATTGGTATTGATATTGAAAGCAGTAAAAAAAACTCGATTGCCGCACGTTTTCATGTCAAACTTTTATCCACATATCGTATTCATTAATATTTTGATGAAAATTACGGTTGATAAAGTAAATCAACGCCTTTTCAAAAGCAAACGCAACGAACATGCGACTATCTATAAATAAAAACGTGCGATATCTGCCAGTATACTATCAGGAGTCTCGTTTCAGTCACGAATGCTGTGACCTTAGCGGGAGTGCTCGAGGCGGGAACACGTGGCTGCGTTAATACGTCGATTTTCGCAACACCGCATCCAGGAAAACACGTAGTGTGAAATCATCCGTGTAGAACTATTTTGTTGCGTAATTATATGTTTTTAATACATAGTCAGCGGCGATCCAGTGCGGTGAGTTTTTCCCGAAAACACTATTCTTTCCACGCACAATTTTCACATTCCATTCTGAGTAGCCAGCTCACTTCATCAGTATTTCCGAGTTAATACTACATTGGAGTGTTTAAAAAACAAACTTACATTTTTCTCAAAGGCCGCCAACGCTTCTTTAATGCTTATGGTGTTGTGATATCCATGGGCGGCGTTGATTGCTTTCCATCAGGCGGTACGCTTGCTCGTTTGCCTATTGCCTATTGCTCATTTGTACTATGACAACGATGGAGACGTCATCTTGTCAGCCTTTCGTGAACAAACGCACGTTAAGGCAAGACAAGAGGAACAAAGGGAGACCTTTGATAAGCTTGGGAGATGAAATAAGAAGAACAGCTGGATACTGGATCCAAATAGCGCAAGACAAGGACAAATAGAAATATTTGGTTGAGGCCTTCAACCAACGTGGGGTTTTTGCAGTTTAAACTATATATTATAATTAAATAGAGTACATATTAATAGATCATTCCAACTAAACTAAATAACGCTAGGAAATGGTAACAATAGTTCAATAGAAGATACGAATTCACGATCTCATCTCACTTCAGTTCGTAAGTTCCATCTTATCTACTAGACTATTGTAATTTCTTCATTACTAAAGGCCTGAAAAGTGAAAAGATGTAAATCAAGAATTAATCCCATTAAGTTGGAGCATTAGTTAGTATAGACAGACAATAATGTATAATGAGTACACCACATAAATGAGTCCTTGCCTGCGCGGTACAAGGGCATGGGGTATGATGTCAAAGGGGATTTGGAATGGAAGTTTTTAGCGGCTAAAAATGTCATCAAAATCATTAAGATTGGACCCTTTTCTTGGGCTGGGCACGTGGTACGGATAGACGAGGGTAGAGTACCCAAACGCCTACTTGACGGCAAACCAGATGGTCGTAGAAGCCTCGGAAGGCTTAAGCTCAGATGGCTAGATGGAATCGAGGACGACTTAAGTACAATCGGTATGAGGGGCTGGAGGGAAAAAGCTAAACGAAGATTCGACTGGAAAAATTTACTGGACTAGGCTAAGGCCCACCCGCGGCTGTAATGCCTTAATGATGATGAGACGCCTGCCGCTCACCCCTCGTTCCTTTTTGACATCATACCCCTGCCGTTCGCTCATCCTTCGATCCCTTTTGACATTATACGCCTGCCGCCTGCTTACTCCTCGATCCCTTTTGACATCATACGCCCGCCGTTCACTCACTCCTCGATTCCTTTTGTCATCATACGCCTGCCGTCCACTCACTCCTCGATTCCTTTTGTCATCATACGCCCGCCGTCCGCTCACTCCTCGATTCCTTTTGTCATCATACGCCTGCCGTCCACTCACTCCTCGATTCCTTTTGTCATCGTACGCCCGCCGTCCGCTCACTCCTCGATTCCTTTTGTCATCATACGCCCGCCGTTCACTCACTCCTCGATTCCTTTTGTCATCATACGCCTGCCGTCCACTCACTCCTCGATCCCTTTTGACATTATACGCCTGCGCTACACTATCGAGCTCAAACCTTGATCCTTAATCAAATAGTTTTTATTTCTTTATTAGGCACAAAAACAGTTACAGTCTTAAAGAATACTATATAATATAAACTTAACAACGCCCGGACTATAACTGTTTAAATTTGCGCACAACATGGTTACATTTTAACAATAATGTTACTTATGTAATAATGAAATACTTTAAAATTGAACAAATGAAATTAAATTAAAAAAATAAGAAATATAAAAAAGAAGAATAACAATAATCTTGTGGCCTATCGGCTGCCAAAGATATCACAGAGCGATCGCTTTAATTGATGTATTTTGATTGAGTTTCTGTACCGCGGTCAATAGATATTCTATTGTATAAGCGACAAATGCCTACCATGGATTATAATGGGATATATTGTTTGGATAAGATCTAATACTAAACGTTTTATAAGGATTTCGTGTTCTGATGTAGGTGTTAAAATTTAAAAGAGAGAGTTGGTTTGGAGAGTCAATATGCGAATGGATTATTTTATATAAGTAAATTAAATCATAGCAATCACGACGCGATTTTAGCGACTGCATATTACATGCAGTCACTATAAAAGATTAACATTAGTTAGTTAAAGTACATAGCGAGATGCTAAAAAAAAACATAGCGATCGTCAGTAAAAGTTTTTATCTGTCAACTTCGGTGGATTGCCGCACGCATTGTTTGTCGGCGTTGATGACCCCGGGATTAGTATGAACATAAACCTTTTAATACGCTTTCAAATCCATGGTTAACGAATACGTCAATATAGTTGGTTATCTACGAGTGTGGAATGGCCGCACGTTACACTTACGTGTAAAGCAAGCACCCTATGAGTAAATTTTTATTTAAAGAATTTTTTTTATGGAATAGGAAGGCAAACGAGCAGGCATGTCACCCGATAGAAAGCAATAAACACGGTCCATAGACATCCGCAGTGCCATAGGCATTGCAGAAGCGTTGCCGGCCTTTAACGAAGATATAGGCTTGTTTTTTGAAGGTTCCAATGTCGTATCGGTTCGGAAATACCGCTGGAGGTAGCTGGTTCCACAGGGTAGTGGTGAGTGGAAAGAAGTTTCTTGAAAAACGCACCGTACTTGATCGCCACTCATCGAGATGGTGGGGATAAGGAAATATTTTAGTTTTGACTTTATTCCATTAGTAATTAGAAAATTCGCAACTTCTTTATAGATTGAAGTAAATATCAAAAGAAGGAGATTCCATTTCATGGAATAAAGACATTCAGTTTACCAACGAATCAGCTACCAAAATTCTGTTAACATAATATTCATTAATTCATAATAAAATATTAAAGCAAGTGCCTACAGTCTAGAGCCTAAGTCTCCTTCAGCTGTTTCCATTCTTCTCTATTATTATATATGCCTTTCTATATGGACAGTCAATAGTTTTACTTAGCTAAGATCCGCGACAAGCAAAACAATAACAGAAAATTAATAATGCGTGTTTTTCCGTTGGGTTTAGTGGATTTATTTGGAACTTAAACCAAAAACCTACCGAAAATCGGCCATCAACTCTCCACCCACCAACCACCACACACAACACCAAACACACATTATCACTTTTGACACACGGAAAACACACATTATTAATTTTCTGTTATTGTTTTGCTTGTCGCGGATCTTAGCTAAGTAAAACTTTTGACTGTCCATATAGTGGTGAATTTCCGCAAAGTAACGCCTGACTCCATTAATAATCTATATGCCTTTCTCCAGTAACTTTGTTATCACCTGTCCATCTCCCAACCTTTTTGGCCCTATTTCTTTTACCATTAAGTGGTTAGCAACCTGTTATAATTTTTCGTCCATTTAATCCTACTCTCCGTTGTCATATGTTCTGTCCATCGCCATTTAAACAGTCATATTTTCTTCAGAATATCTTCCACATGCAAACATCTTCGTAGCGCATGACAAATTTGTGGTCAATGTTTTTTTATGGGATAGGAAGGCAAACGAGAAGGCGTGTTACCTGATGGAAAGCAATCATCACCGCCCATAGACTTCCGCAGCGCCATAGGCACTGCGGAAGCGTTGCCGACCTTTAAGGAAAGTGTCATCATGGGAGTGGGAATGGGAGGGGGAGGGGTAGAGAGATGGGGGAGGGTGTTGGGCTTCCGGAACTCGGCCACTTACTGTACGAAGCGCGGTAGGTAAGCTACCGCTCAGACGCCGGTCCTCGGAGCCGGCCCATTCATGCTGCAGACAAATATTATGCCATTCTTGACAAAGTATTCATCTGCAACGTGGCTCTACCACTATTAATTAATAGTTCGCCATTGTATTAGGTACAGGATTACACTACAGTGTAAAAAATCTACCGTTTGCCCTCGAATGTCAGTATTATATTGACTAAGCGTTTGGCACGACCTTTCTTGCAATGCGCTCATCGGGGGTTCGATATAACAAGAATTCAAGGATCATTTGCACAAATATTGTTATAGGCCACAATGTAATTTCGTTAAGAGTATCGCATTTTCATTCGCACCGTTTTTAATTTGTATTAACTTTTTACAATTATGAAATTTTATTTTATTTAAATTTAAATTTTAACTAAATAAATGGTGACTAATTGGTTCAGTGGCGAGGCCCTCCGCTCGCCCCTCCGCCCGCGGAGTCAATGGTCGCGGGTTCGATTTCCGCATCGGAATAAATATTACATGTATTTATTCCGAGTCTGGTAACCCCGCCAATCCGCAATGGAAAAGCGTGGTGGATTAACGTCCGTTCTTCCAGATATGGAGAGGCCCGTACTCAGTAGTGGGATATATATGGGCTGTTAAAAAAATAAAAAAAAGCAAAAAATGGTGATAAAAAACCATGATCATTTCAAGGAACTTTTTTAAAACATGATAAATTTTTAAATCAACAACCTGCAGCAGTATTTCAGAACTGATACTATATAAATATCATTTCTTCAATGACCACATCTACAATACTACAAACATGACCCAGTCGTTTTTTGCTTCGTTTGAAGTAGAATCTACGTGTTGATAACGTTCGACATTTGGGGCGCTAAGATATCGTTGGGCTCTTAAATCCTTTATTTCATTTCAATTACATTTTTCTGCCCTTCGACTATATGGAGGGAGCATTCCCTTCATGCAGCACTAGCCAGAACTACTGTGGGCCGATAATAATAATTAGAAAACTTTTTCTCGTATGGAAAAAAGATTTTTTCTTGTATGGAAAACTGTATTTTTCTTGTATAGAAGAATGCATTCATCTTGTATGAACAAATGCCCTGTTATCTCTAGTGCTTTTAAACTTCAATGAAAGGAAGGTCCCGAGAGCAGAAGGCCTACAATTTGCAGACAAATGGATATTGGAGACTGAAATTCTAACGTAACTTCTTTCAGTATTTCTCTTTCTAAACTTTCCCTCTTTGCACACACACATCTTATCTTGCTTTACTCACGTCAGTTATGTGTATATCTTGCTTTATTCACGTGTAAAAGAAGTGATATCTTTATTTTTGATCTGCAGCTTTTTTATATTGGACATATGAGTATATTGGACCCTTGTCCACGTGACAACTGGGCACTAAACTTGAAAGCAAATACGTAGCTAGAGATACCAAACTACACTAGTTCAAGGGACATTCCTTTTAAATGAAATAACCCTTTTTCTTCTTAATGTAATCGAAGAGACTAGGGCTCACCAACACCGTTGGCTTGGCCAGGTTGAGAGGTTGGGGAAGAATCGCGTAGTTAAAAGAGCGTATGTGAGTTGCCCAACTGAGCATCATTCTGTGGGGCGCTCCAGGTAACGCTGGAGAGATATTGTCGAGGCTGACTTTCGCAACCTCCAAATCTGTAACTGGCAGGAGGTGGCGCAGGACAGGACACGGTGGTGTACAGCCTTTTCAGAGGCCAAGATTCACTTTGGGTCTCTGCGTCAACAAAGTTAGTAAGTTAACCGTTTTTCTTGGGAGATTTTATTATGACGACGGTGCCACACTGACGAAAACTGCCACTCAATTCTTAAACTAGTTATACCCCACGACTTCCTTAAATTATCATCAAGACTTCTATCGGGGAATCACATTTAATATAAATAAGTAAAAGAAACATGCGTGCAGTTCACATGCGGTAGAAGTTAAACCTTCAAAAAACTAAACACCGCACAAAGACAACCGAGATAATAGGAAATATATAATGTTTTTTATTTCATTCTCTAGCAGGCTAAATCCTATAGATTATATGTATTAGGTCGGGGCAAAAGTATTTTCGTATTTTGAATGTATTATTAGTAATCAAACCTCTTTGGCTGTACAGAATGTAACTGGCTGGTTTTAATACCATTAAATGTGACATTCTGAAAATGTAATACAATAATAAAAAAAACAAGTTCCCGCAATTTTTCAATTGTTTTTCAAGCAAGCAAAATGAACGTATGTGACGAAGAAATTCGGTACATTTTAAAATTTTATTACAAAAAAGGCAAAAATGCGACGAACGCCGCGAATAAAATTTGTGCGGTTTACGGACCTAATGCGGTATCAATAAGAGTAGCACAAATGTGGTTCAAGCGTTTCAAGTCTGGAAATTTTAGTGTGAAAGATGAGGTTTGCTCTGGACGCCCTGTCACAGATAAAATCAGTGCCATCTTTGAGAAAGTGGAGCAAACTATAGATTCTGACCTCTACTGTCAGCAACTGATGAGATTAAAAAAAACTATTGAGAAACACTGGCCGGAGCTGTTGAATAGTAAGGGCGTGGTGTTCCACCATGACAACGCCAGACCGCATTCATCTATAGCCACGCAGCAAAAATTGAGAGAGCTTGGCTGGGATGTGTTGATGCATCCTCCGTATAGCCCTGACCTTGCTCCATCAGATTTCCACCTGTTTCGGTCATTGCAGAACTCTTTAGGAAGCATAAAGCTAACTTCAAAAGAACACTGTGAACACTACCTGTCAGATTTTTTTTAATCAAAAATCTAAAAATTTCTACAGGAATGGGATCATGGCACTAACCACAAGATGGGAACAAGTCATCGATCAAAACGGCGCATACATATTATAAATAAATAAAAAAATATACCTAAAAAAAATATTTTCCTTTGTATGAACTTTACGAAAATACTTTTGCCCCAACCTAATATTTGTCTCTTTGTAGTGTCAATTTTTCGTTTCATCAAGTTTTAAATCACAACGATACAAAAGTTTTCACTTTCAAAAAAATATTAATATAGAGCTCTTGCATTAGCATAGAACCTCTCACACATTCACACGCTCACACACTACACACACACACATATGTATATGAATAATCAGATTTTATGGATTAACCACGGTGACCAATGAATTTGTATATATTTTTAATGTAAGGTTATAAAATGTAAGTCAATCATTGGCTCCATAAGTGTTCAATTAGTTTAAGTTTTAGCAATAAGATATATTAAGGATTTTGTTTTAAATAAATAAATAGCAGTAAAAATATAGAAAACACAAAACAAGAAGGAAATAAGTAATATAAAAAAAGAACTAAAAATTTAGATATTGTAGCATCCCGCACAGAGCAAAAATAGTAGTAGTAGTATTATAATCGCCGCACCCAATGAAAGGCTCGTAAGATATATTATATTTTAGATATTATAACGTTCAGTACAATAATGCATTCAGAATGCTGATGGGTCTGCCTTGAAACTGCAGCACGTCGGGCATATGGTGCGCAGGATTTGGGCCAGTCCCGACGGCATCCTTAGGGCATTTACCGGCAGGTTTGATTTTCAGTATCTGAACCATTGTCAAATGGTGCATATGATGACAAATCATGCTTATATTAGGTTAGGTAGGATATACATTATTAACATTAGATAAATGAGTATGTCCTCTAGCAAAATATGATCTGTGAAGGTTGAGTATAAATGGTTTTAGTTTTATTTATTTATTACGCAGTGTACAAGTATAGTTTATACGGAAGAGGAAAGAAATCATAGTCACCCTACATATGTAATGTGATATATTGTTACGTGTTAATCCTGTCTCCAATGTATGGATTAAGCGTCAGGAATCTGCATGCCATGGAACGTGCAGAATCATGTGAGCCGCTCTAACAAGCACAGGAGTTGCATGACAGATTGCGTTCTATGCATTTTGATGCACTGATACTATCACAAATATTTTTTTATAGAAGTGATGTAAGTGGCTGCTAACCTGATGGTAAGCAATTACCATTGATTGGGGATATCTGCAATACTAAAGGACTTTAGAGTTAAGAAAGATTTAATAAATGGCAAATAGGAAAGGCTATTAATAATAATAAAATAATAATAATAACATAGTCATCGATATACTCTTGCGAATTAATAAATTGAAGTGGCAATGGGCTGATCATGTTTATCGGAGATCTGGCAACCACTGGAGTAGGTGAATGCTGGGATGGAGACTTCATCTTGGCAAACGCAATGTGGGATGTCTCAAGCAATAGTGCGAGGATCTGCGTAAGGCGACTGGCAGGGATTTGTAGCCGAAAATCGAGCTAGGTGGCTCATCTGGGAG
The DNA here is from genome assembly GCA_031353405.1 of Baronia brevicornis. Classification (NCBI taxonomy): domain Eukaryota; kingdom Metazoa; phylum Arthropoda; class Insecta; order Lepidoptera; family Papilionidae; genus Baronia; species Baronia brevicornis. The sequence goes on from JASFAT010002781.1 coordinate 64,478, forward strand.
GGGGAGGGGTAAATGTTCAGCAGTGAATGTCGATAGGTTTAATTTTGATGAAATGGTACTATTTAAAGCCGATATCTTTTGAAGTTATTGTACAAAGTAATACAATAACTTAAGCCATTCATGGCGTAGGCGTAGCATGACTACCTCTATTAGAATATAATATTTTAAATGCGATGACCTAATTGATCGCGGAGTCGATTACATATAAATTTAATTTTATTTTACGAGAATTTATTTTTTACGAGTATACATATAAATTTATGTATGGCTTACGGGTATGTATTTAGAGTTTGGGCGTTCTGCTAATCCGCTTCGGGTAAGCGATGGGTTAATGTCAATTCTTCTAGAAATTGTGTATCTATACAATATACAATCGTACATATAGGTTAATAAAAAATATACATACCTAGGAGGTTTCGAAAATTGTTAGCCACAGAGTAAATATGATCTCTTTTTACCTGCAACTATTTTGAATTAACAGATAATTTAAATACAAAACTCTTTGATGAAAGTCATTGTCATGTGTAGTTCTCTTTTTTAATATTTTTATTATTCCGCGGCAATTCTTTTTTCATTAAGATAAAACGCCTGCTCCCATAACTGCTAGAACCATCGACTATTTGACATCTTCGGACTATTTGACGAAGACGAAGACGAAGTAATTAAAGCGGTTAGTTTTCGAATTCCCGCAAGAGATGTTTTTAAATGTTTTCAAAGCTGGTTCTCCCGAATACATAAATGCATTAAAGTTGGAGGGGAATATTTTGAAAAGCTGAAAGTTATAGTATTTTTCATATTCGTACTATTTTCATTTCACTGACATCTATTATTCGCGATTATTTTTTTTAACACCGCACTGCTGAGCACGGGCCTCTCCATTTCTGGAGGTACAGCCATTAACCAACCACGCTTGTCCAATGCGGACTGGCGGGGTTACCACACTCGGAACAAATATTTGTAATCCATACATATATTTATTCTGATCCGGGGATCGAATCAGCGACCATTGATTTTGCTGGCGGAGGGCCACGACACTGAACCAATTGGTCGTCATTCGTGACTTATTTGATTTAAAATGAACGAGGACTGAATTAATGAGGGCAATCTCTTCCAATTTTTCAAAAACAGGAAAGCTTTAAGAAATGGGCTACGAAGGCCCGCATTGGCTTCACGATTAAGTGAACCGCTGACCCTAATGTCGGACGACAGATACGGGAACAGGGGAAGGTTGTCGACACGGGATCCGTTTCCGCCATTGTTCTCGGCCGATGGCATTGCGTTTGAACCAGTTAAAGAAAATTAAACGTATAAAGTGTGCCATGTGTCTATTATACACTGAATTTATATGGCTTTAAAGAAATGTGTCAAATTAAATATATAGTAACACCCTTTAAATGTATCGCTATATATGAGTCTAGCTTATAGAATTATGTGGACAATTAAAACTTTTACTTAGCTAAGATCCGCGACAAGCAAGCAACAATAGAAAATTAATAATGTGTGTTTTCCTGCTGGATTTAAAAATGTTTTAAAATTATATTTAAAAAAAAAGAACACTAACAATAAACATACAAAAATAAATTTATCATTATTATGCTCTAAATTTATCATTATATGCTCTAAACCGTACCGTTCTTATATTTATCCCGATGCGGAATACGAACCCGCGAATAATGTCTCTGAGACCATTATATTTGCTACTAAGACACCAATTGGTCTTTTGATAAAAATTCCAATTAAATACAGTGGACCCGCGGTAATCCGAACCCTGTCTAATCCGGCGCCCCCTGTAATCCGACACGACTTTAACTGTTTATTGTACATAAAAATTTCGGCAAATCTCCACTAATATAGTCCATAATTGGATAAGTTGTAACTTGTACGCACCACCATTATTGTTTTTGTAAGTTTTATAGCATTGATGATGTTATATTTATAATAAGATATTGTCTCTCCATTGTGATGTTTAACTTACTAAATTCTACAATCATATTACATATGTACATAATTATGTACTACGATATAGATTTGTAGTTCAAATAGATTCTAATTTGTAATTTTGTGGAATACAAGGTACTCTTATTCAAAAGATTCCGGACTACATATAATCCGACAAATTTGACAATGCCCTGCAGACACACGCTTGTTGGATTACCGCGGGTCGATTGAAGATTAAAAACAGAGCACGCACACACGACGCTTCTACAGAACTTGCGGCAATTCACAAAAAACACTTACACTACCAATAATACATACACAATTTGAGCACCCACCTCCCATACACCCACACCTCATCACGGCGGTATACGGAAAAAACTTAAGTTTATACAATATATGCCGTATAATAATATATAAAAGTAATGTATAAGAAACTTTATATATTAATGTATAATAAACAAATAAAAAAACTAAAAACAAATTCTTTATAATTTTACGCAGACGATAACTAATAAACGTTAAGATTCGAAATATGTAAATAAAAAAAAATGTCTGTGATTTTAAAATTATGTAAATTATTTTATAACTTTGATATACTAAAATCATATAAATGTGACATACTAAAATCTCTTTACGGCGCAATACATTAAAGCTTTTTATTTCAATATATAACAACGAGTTCTATTCCCCTATTTACACTCGTGTACCCCCTTGACCACCATCGGATAAAATCGGCCGTGACGTTGCATTATTCCAGTCCTTAATTTATGATACTTACTAAGACCATTCAAAATTGATCTCTACTGCGATAGGATTAAGAGAGATAATTCTCTACAATACTGCAAGGATCCTTTCCTGTAGAAGAATGTACTTCTGAACATTTATGACGCCCTAGTACAAAAGGAAGAAATCGGGATTCGTGACGGGAACGGTTCAAAAGAAGCCCCTTCTTTGTTATTTTATACTAAAATATTAATTACCTTTTTATATATCTTTTAATTTATTATTATATTTTATCTTCTAATATTATATATCTTCTAATATTATTATTATTATAAAATTAGGTGACATGATTATAGAATTAGGTTGTATAATCAAAATGTTTATGTTTATTAAAGTTCTTTAAACTGGCACCATGATCTTTACAATTATTTCAGAGTAAATGCTACATTATTGTTCATATGACAAGATCACGATATTATGATGTTTCATGGATTCAAAAGTAATAGGTATAGTTGCAGCGGATTATGAAATACATCGCGAAAGTGTAGAAGGTTATTCTAATATTAATCACTGGAGGATAAAGCGGGGAATTCCAGGTGCTGGGTAACTTTTAAAAGGGGTAAAGTTGGAAATATCTGTGAACGAGGAAAGTTATCCGTCCTCGTTTTGTCACTTAACATCGAACTAGTTCTATCTGGTTATTCGATACTAAGTTATAACAATCTAACTTGAAAGAGTTGTTCAATTACAGCTTAATGTCAACGACCTCATTTATTGTGGCAAGGTTCCAGATTCAAAATGTCATATACGACGTTCACTTGTGTTACAATTCGGATTCGATAATTGTAAAGGTCTATTGTGGTGTTTGTCGGAGACACGACAACCGTTGGAGTAGACGAGTGCTTTAGTGGAGACCGCAACTCGGCAATCGTAGTGTGGGACACCCCCCCGCTAGATGGAGCGACGATCTGCACAAGGCGGCTGGCAGAGATTGGATGCGTGTAGCCGAAAATCGGGCTAGGTAGCGCGCCTTGAGTGAGACCTATGTCCAGTGGACTGCCGCGGGCTGATATTGATTGTGGTGATATATATTGAAACGGCGTGGACTATATTATAGTGATTCATATATTAATAAGACAAACTATGAAACGAACAATGAATATGACAGTGTTGGGTGACATTTTCGTTTCGGCTAATTCGGATTATGATGAATGTGATTAGCGGTTGCACCCCGCGCGCCCGCGAAACCCCCCTGCTGCTTCTGTACAGCGTAAATGCTCCACAAACAGTAAAGGACAAAAAAATGCTATACGTTCATATTTTTTATGGGACAGGTAAGCAAACGAGCAGGCATGTCACTCGATGGAAAGTAATTAACGCTACACATAGGCATCCGCTACAGACGACCAATTGGCTCAGTGGCGGGGCCATCCACCCGCGGAGTCAATGGTCGCGGGTTCGAACCTCGCATCGGAATAAATATATGTATGAATTACAAATATTTATTCCACGTCTGGTAACCCCACCAATCCGCATTGGACAAGCGTGGTGGGTTTAACGTCCGTTCCTCCAGAATTGGAGAAGCCCGTGGTCAGCAGTGGGACATATATGGGCTCTTAAAAGAAAAATGTGTTACATACCTTACGGTAAGGACGTGAATAATGAATCAGGATTTATTGGAAAGGGAAAGCAGAATTAATGGGAGAATAAGTAAGGAAGTAATGGAAGGGAGACAAGGAAGAATGAAGGAAAGGGAAAGGAATCGGTAACAATGTAAAATGTTAACACTTGATTTAAAATCAGAGTGTGGTACATTCCCGGTCGAGCCAGTTCATTAGAACTATCAAAAATAACTCCACCAATATTTAATAGGTAACGTGATTATGGACATATCAACCAAAAGTCGATATATACAATCCAATGTCTAATTACATCTAAATGTAGTTCCAAGCAATATACACACATAGTATTGTTGTTAACAATGATACTAATTTATAGAAGCGAAATGTAAAACGTTTCTATACAAACGTACTTGTTATCGTAAATTTCAGTTTGCACACATTTTTACATTACGCAAACAAAGGCCGTGTCTAATGTAAGGTCGGGGGAATGACCTCTGACGACATTAATGACGTCACAGATTGGAAGGCTCATTTTGCAGGACAAAACAACCTATTTCATATCAATATACAGCGACCGTGTGGCCTAATGGATAAGGCGTCGGACTTCGGATCCGAAGATTGCAGGTTCGAGTCCTGTCACGGTCGAAACTATTATTTTGTTTTTTTCTTAGGAAATAATATTTTAACAATATTGCCTAGTTTATAGTTTATATAATATATATTATGATTGAACTGTACTTAAAATTAAATTTTTTGACTTAAAATTAATGAAACATGAATATATTCCTAGCATTTAAAACAAAAATATATGGAAATTATATTATCTTTGTTGTATTCAATATGTTTTACATGCATTTAATATTTATATAAGGGTAAATTAATAAAATATATTGAAAATTATTTCTCTAAAAGAAATCTATTTAATCCTAAATATATACATAGTTTTAAATAAAAACTATTGTACTCTTAATCTGGTTATAATACAAACTATTTTACAAAAATGAATTATTATTAGAAGAAAAATATATATCAAATAAAAAAACTCTATTATCTAATATTTTTTTTGACATTTTTTGTCTATTACTTTTTATCATTTCTTAAAAGAACTTGTTTTGATTACAATTAAATTTATGTATTTTAATGTTAATAACAAATTACAAGCCCAATTTGAATTAATATTTTGGACTTAGAATAATCTTTTCAAACGATTCATTTTTGTAATACATAAGTAAGTTACAATAAATAAGTAAGTTTTAATTATATATTTTGGCCATCGTTGACTAAAAGAAAATGGATACAAGAAATTAATAAGAGAAAATACAATGATTTATACTCACTACTTCCTTTTAGGGTTCCATGTTTTAGTGATGTCCTTGGATAAATACCCAGAATCACATTCAGTATATATAGATAATACAAATAAATATCCGGGATTTGTAAGTGGTGTAAATTTCATTAAAAAAGTACGTTCGACTTTTGGGTTCTGAAAATGAAAACTTTGCCACTGTGCCATTTGAGTCAGAAATATTATTAAAACTTGCATTCCTAATTGAATAAACATACATTTTAAATGAAACATACATTTTAAGGCCCCGTATATGCGTAACAACGTAAAAATTAAAATGACAATATAGATGGAATTTGGCATGGAATTTGGTCTGCCACATAAAGTTTCGTGACAGATCATTTTAAATAAATATATTTCTTTTTTACTTAATTTATGGTTCACAATTTTGGTCATAGTGGCTTTCACATAAAGATATATGCTGTCGCGGATTTTTATTTAGAACTATTTAAGACACTCAATCTTACGGTACATCAATGGTTGGTGTAACTCCAATGGTTTAGGCAGCGTACGCCAAGATAGCTCTCAGAGGCCAGATTTTTTTCCAACTTAATTGACATGTATTGTTATATTACGACGAAAATTACATAAAATCATACAAATTATAGCCTATATGTTATTCCTATATTACTGTAAAGTTTCATACAAATCCGTCCAGTAGTTTTTTCGTGAAAGAGTAACAAACATACATCCATATTCACAAACTTTCGCAATTATAATATTACTAGTAGGAAGTAGGATTCCGTTTTTTTGTAGAATAAACGGTCACTGGATTTTTATTGTGATAATATTATTTACATATAGTAAAGTAGTGAACCCAGCAGATGTTTTTCTGTCCCGGAAATGAAATATTCAACTATTTTCAAGTGGTTTCAACTATTTGTTTTAAAATGCACTACATATTTATATCAACTAACAGACTGAACTGAAAACTAAAGTTAAAGGAACCTGAAATGTATGCTGAGTGCAGAAAACTTTTGTTTTTTACTAAAACCTTTATCAAACACAGACAATAAAAAATTTACATTACATATATTTACAATAACAACAAACTTTATTTTTTAACTGACACCGAATGTATAATGTAGTGTTTGTCATGAGGTATAGTCGTATAATGTGTATTTTTTTACTTATAAGAAAATCAATGTTCGATTTCCAACACTATATTGTTTATTTTTTTATATATGGGATAAAAAGGTAAACGAGCTGGCATTGGATATTTATAGATTGTTACATTTTTCATTTATGTCAACCCTGTTAGTTTAAGGCAGGGGTCGGCAACCAGCGGCACGTAAACCAGTACGGTGCGGCCCGCACAAGCAAGGGGCGTTCCACACGACGAGCAGACTTTTTCAATCTTTAAGAATCGAAAAAACAAGCATTTTTCTTGATTTACCGATGAACATTAAAATTCGATAATGAGCGTTTCTACGTCTAAAATGGAAGAAGAAATTGCAGAAAACTTTTGGGTCAAATACAATCTAAAAAATGAGAGTAACAGTTTGTTTTAAGCCAAAGGTACCGGTAGAGGAAGACCACGAAAAACATACCTTGACCAAATTGCTAAACTTTTTAAGAAAGGCCAGTTTAAGAGTAGCCTCAACCGGAGGGCTTACATGAGGAGAATAATGAGTGTGGAGGAAGCAAGGGAAGTATGCCGAGATCGTAGCAGATGGAGATCTCTACCTACCCCCATGGGAGACAGCCGTGACGATATGTATGTATGTATGTATGTACAACAAATTGTGTTTTTTAGATGAAATGTGGCCCGCACCAATATCCTCATAAAATTTGTGGCCGTTACATAAGAAAATGTTGTCGACCCGTGAAGAAGAGTTTAAAGAGTCAAAATGTGTGTGGAATCATAGATTTTATTCTATTTTTTATTTTTGTTTGGCTGCCAGTATTCAGCCGCATATAAAATACTGTTCTCAGTATTTCTTTCTCCCTTTTGACCACTCACAACATCGGACGATTATAATCGTCCTTGACAAAGATCTCAGCCAAAGATATCTCATCTTTCAGCATTTTTATCGCTTTTACTCTGGGGAGTGCTGCGAGAAAGCTTTCGAAATAATTCAATATACCATTTTTTTTTCACAGCCCTTATATGTCGTACTGCTGGGCACGTGTCTCCCCATTTCTGGAAGAACGGACGTTAAACTACCACACTTGTCCAATGCGGATTGGCGGGGTTACCAGACTCGCAATAAATATCCGTATACCATACATATATTTATACTGATGCGGGGATCGAAACCGTGACTATTGACTCCGTGGACGGGAAGGCCCGCCACTGAGCCAATTGGTCGTCTTTGGTTTTTTTATTAGTTTTAGGATTTTTTAATTGGTAAATATACCATACTACCCGACAATTGACTACAAAAATCTGTTATTCCTAGTATCTCTAGTATATCTAGTAATAAGTAGCGATCTAGTACAGTATATTTTTCCGTAACTTCTTTCTACACACTACCACACCGTAGAATCAGCTGACTTTAGCAGTATTTCAGAATCAATTTGACATTTTGAGTCTTGTTTTTGAAGATTACCTTCAAAAAACAAGACTCAAAAGGCAACAACGCTTTTTGGTATTTCGCAGTTCTAAACGTATATGGGCGGCGTTGCTTTCCATTGCTTTGATACGCTTGCTCGTTTGCCTTCCCGCACAAAACAAACAAAATTACGTAAATAAATTTTTTTAGTTTTTTTTTACTAATTCATATGGTGTTACTAATTCATATATATATATAATAATAAATAAATAACAATTGTAATGTGGAGTCTGATCTCAGTCGTTTTTAAAAAAATTAAAAAATTTTTAAAAAACCATCGAACTTATTCGACCCACTTTTTTTGATTCAAATGGTGTATGAAACCAAAATACGTCATTTTATACTTACAGCATATGCCTTTTCTGTCGTCGATGTACAAATAAGGATGATATATAAAATTGTTTTTAATGACTAAACCAAAAACACGTGAACGTGCATCCATTTGTGATATTTGTATTACAATCGGGGAAAACCTCAAAAAGCAACAAACGAGAATGGATTGAAATTCATGAATGAAACTTGCGGTTCTGTACTTTAAAAAACAAGTTCGCACATGCCCAAAGTCACGTAAACACTCAGTTAATATACATATCGACGCAAAAAGCGAAAACGCAGTAAATCGCAAAATGAAGCTTACCACCAGACTAAAAAAAACCTTAAGATTCCCGAAAAATTGTAACTGATCACTCAAAAACAGTTCGTTTTAACGCTGTACATTTTTTTTCGTCGTAGAGCTGTGGGACTATTCGACGCAGCATTTTATTTTTGATCCGGAAATAATTTTGATATCATTTACAGTATTTTCGTTTATTGAATTCGATATATATATATATATATATATATATATATATATATATATATATATATATATATATATATATATATATATATATATATATATATATATATATAATATATAAATATATAATATATATATCCGATCAAATAAATACTGCGTCGATAGTTATACAGGGTGGGCTTAGTGTTAAAATATTAATATAATATTAAGATAGTCCGCATCGCAATTTCCTATTTTCCATAAGAATAACATGGGATTTTTTTTGCATCTTCTTGTGATTTTATTGCTAGCTAATAGTGTATTGTATGGAAAATCTTTTGACATATTTTTATGTAGAATTGAACGATCTACAAAAAAGATTTCTTATAATTTTTTGCTAAGTTTAATAGCTTAAAAGTTATTCGACGCCAAATTTGCAATAATACATTAAAAACGATCAAATTTATGGTAAATTGGGCTTTGGCCAAATGGTTGGCGAAGAAAAAATGTAATTTAAGAGGAAAATTAAGGAAGGGGACAGAAAACGATTTCTTCCTCCTCCGTGTCTCCGGATTCTAGCAATCGCCGAACAAAACACGGTAATACAGTACAACGCTACCACTTAATGTTGATATTTTATGAGGTTGTGGAACTTTTCCGATAGACTAGATTCGTGCTACAGTAGTTCTGCCACTACATATAGACATGTATATGGTAGAACTACCACCATTTTTTCAAATTGATATATCCCATCCTCTCTAGTTGCCCGTGCTATAGGAGACTATGTGCTTCTCTCGCCGATTAGGTTGGTATCGACAAGCTCTTAGCTTTCAGCATTCCTTAGGATTCTCTAACTTTCTACTGTAGTTTCAGGGCTAAAACAAGGACATTGAAGTGGTATATTTGTTATGGTATAGCTAAACTCACCATCTAGTGTTACTTTATTTTTAATCGTTTTGAATTTCGCGCCCATAAGTAAAATTGAGAGCGCATTGAGTAAATAGGTTCTACGTAACATTAACACTTACTATTATTGATACGGTAATTTTCCATAATATATGGTTATTTATTCAATTATCTGTTAACTAGCTATTGCCCGCAGCTTCGCTCGCGTGGAATTTGATCTGCCACATTAAGTTTCGTTTCGTTTCATTTTAAATAAATATATATATTTTTTACTTAATAGTAAAATTATATTATGACCAAAATTACATCAAATTATTACAAATTATAGCCTATATGCTATTCCGATGTATAACCTATATTACTGTAAAGTTTCATCCAAATCCGTCCACTAGTTATTTCGTGAAAGAGTAACAAACATACATCCATACTCACAAACTTTCGCATTTCATCATAGTATTTTAGTAAATACTACAAATAAAGTGTTTGTATTAGCGATGTTTTGCATTGGGCATCTTTAGATCCATATTGAGCGAGTGAGACCGCAGGAATCATCTGTTCCATACTTGCATATACGTGTCGCCTTGTTTGCTGGCGCGTGACTTGTTTTGAATGTATTTACATGACACAATTGTGTCAAAACCTAACGAATCCATTACCTGTTTGTTTTAACCGCACGCGACACCACGATTAATACACGTTTGTGGCCCTTACAAAAGAAAGCTTGAGTACCACTATTATAGAATGTTTATAGAATTCTAGTTTAAAAAAAACCACAAATAATCTTAATTGAAATTCAATAAGTACGTTTATATTGCCTTGAAATAAATTAGGATACGCCAATATCATGTCGGTAAGAATAACATAAGTAATGACGTCAATGGGTGATTTTTGGTGTTTACGTGACGATTGATTCAATTTGACTTTATTTTCTGTATACGAAATACGGTTTAGTACGAACATGTAAATAATTCATGTATTTATTTATGTATGCAATCGACACCGTCTAAAGACATCCGCAGTGCCATAGACATTGCAGAAGCCTTTGAGAAATGCGTAAGCATGTTTTTTAAGGTTTCATAGTCGCATCGCAAATGGATTTAATTTTTAAAGGAATGATAGTTTGATTAAGGCATATAAGTTGAGTGAAACGAAATACATGCGTGTATCGTGACGTTTTAAATTGACTGAAAAATGTTATATATAGATTTTGATAGAATGGCCACCATTTTATCAAAAAGTAACGTGACAAGCTGACTAGTGTAGTACACTTTAGGTACTTGATACTATTGTAGTTTACTTGACACTGGTATACTAGTTATACCTAATTGCCATTAAATTTAAAAGAATAGAGACAACGTTTCGGCATCGATATATATCACCGTCAATATGGCTTCCCACAAAATTAAATGGCGTTGGCGTGATCCCCACGCTTGCCGGGCTAATTGGTTTTCATTTCAGGTAAAAACAGCTGCTCATCTACTAATATTTGCTTCTTGAATCGCCTCGTACGCTACCCACAGGAAAAATAGAGTGAGCCTCTTCAATTTCAAGAAACCACACAACATACCAATACGCTATGGCTATATTATGTAAACAAACCGTATTAGGGTCATCCCATATCATGTACTACACATTTGGTTTATCTTTCTTTTGGTTACTTTTACTGACTGTAATATTACATAGTAAATATCCAATTACAATTTATATTATAAGTTTGACATTATTGTTTTATTACGAAAAGCTTAGCTACCGCGCTTCGTACTGTGAGCGACTGAGTTCCGAAGGCCCAACACCCTCCCCCCTCCCATAGCCACTCTCATAATGACACTTTCCTTAAAGGTCGGCAACGCTTCCACAATGCTTATGCGGATGTCTATGGATGACGTCGAGCAATCGACATCAATTAGATTAAAATTCTTTGAACTTATACATCCTTATAGTCGGGTAATAAAACATTTTCGCTACTTTGCACTAACTTTCCAAATATAGTTGACAAACCTCATAACAGATTGTGTTTCATAGTGATTATCTTACTTACTTTTTGAATCTTATTTTTATGATTTGTTTAAAGAATACTAGCAACATTTTTAATATTATTAGACTTCTTGTTAAATAGTCCAACTAAATTTATAATCACAAGCATTATAGATATGTTTAACATCAATAGTCCAGTGGAAGACGCGAACTAACGTTATATGCTATTGCTGCTTTTATATTTTTACTTGTTGATTTTGTTTGACTTGTTAATGAAAACATTTATTTTATTATCTATCTATGTAGGTATATATGTATGAGCAAATTCTGCTGGTTGTATAAATTTTAAAAAAGGTTGACAAGACACGGAGATCGTCGATTGCGAGACAATGTTTTGTTATTAAACATTCTTTTCGGAATTTGTCTACGGTATAGTTTTTGTCGCTTGTCTGTGTATCGTCATATTAAAATTCAAATCACGCACCCCTTCGCGATCGGCTGCAAAATCACGATTCATTTGTACAACCAGGCAATTAATTATGCATGAGCAAGTGATTATGCAGACGCATTGATAGAATGGGTTAATCCCCGTTTGTTTTTAAGTTAATACGCTGAAAGTATTTGAGGAAAATAATTCCGAAAAAAAAACTTTGTGTATTTCATATATAAAATTCAAGACAATTTTATATATATCACCATCATCATCAATAGCCCGAACCAGTTCACTGCTGGATATAGATCTCCCCCACGAAGTGCTACATAGCCCAATCTTCGGCTTTATGTTGTGACGATATTCACAACATTTAACCGGGGGCGGCTTACATTACATTAATTTTATATACTTTCATTTCATTATTATATATAAATATATAAATCGTGAAATTTCTACAGCAAGATAGAAACAACATAATGAACAAAATATCATATATATTTTGTTTATTATCTTGTTTCTATCTTGCTGTAGAAATTTCACGAGTGCATCAGTGCATACCAAATTATCTATTTATTATAAAATATTACCGATACGACATTGGCACCTTCAAAAAACAAGCCTATACATACTTAAAAGGTCAACAACACTTCCGTTGCTCCTGCGGTGTCGCGGTGGTCTATGGGCACGCATCCATGAGCAAGCCAGAGTGCCGCCTGATTGCTTTCCATCAGGCGGCACTCTTGCTCGTTATACCCTCCTATCCTATAAAAAAAATCACGGTGATAAACCGTGTTCGTCCAATGCCTGTCTGGAAGAAATAGCTATTAGCAATAATACCGTTTTTATATTTAAACAATATTATAATCATTTATTATAAAATTATGTTTTGTGTATTGCATAAAATAATTAAATAATAATATTAATTCTAATACGCCTACATAAATCATCAACACTTTGGAAACTTACTTCCAAATACGAATTTAATAACAGATACAAGCCCCATACGTTAATTACACTTGGTGAAAGAAAAACAAACTAAGTACTAGAAAATAAAATTTTATTAAGTTACGGTTTTATAAATAAATCAGATTCTTATGTGCCCTACGTTTTTAGAAGTACAAATTGTTGCAACATATCGTAATGGGAAAAGTCGCGAGCAAAAAAGTTGTTCGGAGAAGGAAATCTTGGTAACGCAAATCAGGGAGTGGATCGGGATAGCGAGGGCTCCAGAATTGCTGCACCTCGCGAAAGACGAGGCTCTCCTCGTCTTTCGCGAGGTGCACTGCTATGCAGCATAAGTCTTCATGCTGAATTGGCTGCCAACCTTTACTAGTCGGTGAGGCACTCTCAGAAGAAGATTTCTTTCCGCGGATGTTGCGCGAGGCGCCTACGTAAGCAAGTGTTTTTAGTACTAGTAAACTTCCTTCCACGCACTACCATTTTGTGGAACCAGCTACCTTCGGCGGTCTTTACGAACCGATACGACATTGGCATCCTCAAAACACAAGCCTATACATACCTAAAAGGCCGACAACGCTTCCGTGAATCCTATGGTGTCGCGGTTGTCTATGTGTTTCGCAGTATAAGCGGCGTTGATTGATCAGGCGCTTGATCGTTTGCCCTCCTATCCCATTAAAAAATTTTGGCAGCGGCGTCTATAAAACAATCTATAATCCCTAATTCGCCCCTGATACGTGGTAATTACAGGAACATCCCTTAATTTTGAAGGAGAACATGAAAGAAAAGCAGACATTTACAACAGTATTGGTTGAAACAATTTAACAAAGGATTTTCCTGTTTTTACTGTAATTTAATAAAAGATTTTCGTGGAAATTCTTGTATCCGAAACCCCAAAACCTAAAAACCTATTTCATTTGAAACAAAAGCACAAATTTAATCCATTTGTCGCGCACCCGTGCATATTAAAAGAACCTTTCTAGAATGGTAACTTGTCGACAGCTGGCCTAAAAACGAGCGCGCCATTTGACTGCCACGTAACTTCAGTGTTTTTGCTTCCTCCATCTGTCACAAGATTTAAATTATTACGTAAAGAATTAAAACAATATTTGTCTAACCAGATTAGCCACACTGCGGTAACCAAGACTTGCTAGAATGGAAAAATAACCACACATTTATTTCTTCTTCTAAGAGTGCCTCTCCGACTTGCGAAGATTGGCAGCCAATTCCGTACAACTTTCCTCCTCCATCGCGAGGTGCAGCAGTTCTGGAGCACTCGCTTTCTTGGTCCACTCCCTGATATTACGTAGCCAAGACTTTCTTTTTCGACCGACTTGTGTTTTGCCCGCGGTTTTTCCCATTATGATCAGTTGCAGCACTTTATATCTGTTATGTCTCATGATATGACCCAACTTGTATACCTTTGATGGTCTGCAAAAGTTCACATTTTTGCTTGACTTGTCGGAGAACCTCGTCATTGGCCACCCTTTGAATCCAGCTAATAGCGAGGATATATATAATAGTAGTATAATATCTATATTCGAACGCTTCTATACGTTTTCTGAGGTCTTCTTTAAGCATCCAAGCCTCACATCCGTATAGAAGAACGAGCCAGGTGATGGAAAGCTTAAGGCTGTCATTACTAACACGTTTTATCTTGTTGAAGGAGCTACGAGCGATTTCAATACGGGTTTTTATTTCTTGTTCACTTTCCCAAGATTCATTTAACCACGTACCGAGGTATTTATATTGATTTACTTCCTCAAGTGTGTGTCCCGTAAATCCACTTCTTCCCGTAAAAACACACATTATTATTTTTCTGTTTTTGTTTGCTTGTCGCGGATATTAGTGAAGTAAAAGTTCATTATCCACATAGTAATGGATTTCAGCAAAGTAACACTCCATTCATCATCAGTAAACAAATCAGCCATCACTCCTCCAAATCCAGTTTAACGCGTCCAATTTCTCCTGCGTCTTTTATCGCCCGTGTATAGGCGCGCGTTATCGCCCACTTTGAGAAAGGCTTATATCAAAACTTATATCAAGAAAATTGATTGTATAAGACTCGAATGTTGTTTCTAGAAAATAATAGACAAGTTACAAATACAACGATGTTTTGATTGACAATACAATTTAGGCAAACTAATTCTGAGTGAACACGATACATATCTCTTACAATATCTCTTTGTCAAATTCAGTGATTGTGTATCACGTGATGTATTTCAATCTGAGACACGTGCCACTTACACGTGTATAGCATATTTCGGTACAGTGAATAGGAAATTAGCAATCAGTGAACGACGAACTGTACACGATTCGTGTAAGACCTGGTGCACATGATTGATGACTTATTTTTCACAGCTACATATACGTCATACTCTGGGCACGAGCCTCATCATTTCTGGCCGAATGGAAATAAACCTATCTCTCTTGTCTAGGGCCGATCGGCACCCAGTTTTAGAATAAATATCTGTAGGCCGTACATGTATCGAAGAACGGGAATCGAATTCACGAGCATTTACTGCGCAAGCGGTATCTTCGCCAATTAATGCTTATCATGATTACTTTTTTTATGGGATACGAAGGCAAACGAGCACGCGTATCACCTGATGGAAAGATAGACATTCGCAGCACCATAGGCAGTGCGGAAGCGTTGCCGACTGCTTTAAGGAAAGTGTCATTATGGGAGTGGGAGGGGGAGGGGGAATATTATGTCATTCTTGACAAACCGGCGTTTGAGTGGTAGCTTAGCTATCGCGCTTCGTACGGTGAGCGGTGAGTTCGGGAGGCCCAACACCCTACCCCCTCCCCACTTCCCGTCCCACTCCCACATAGGTACATATATTTGATTTTCATATAACATTTGAAACAATAATCGTAATGATATTGAATGGTAAAATTTTAATGAAGTTCTTACTCATAAACGATAAAAAAAAAGTACTAGACATAAAGATTGATTTCAATTATTTTAATTTGTCCGACAATATAAATGACTCAGATGTAGAACCAGCTTTACAGCTCCTTAGCAAGAGTATATTGGATGTAATGAAAATAAATTTCAGGCATGTGCAAATAAACAAAGGAAGTTATTCATTCGCGGAATGCAATTAGTTATTTCAAATATAATAAGGAATTTATTAATATTTAAAAATGACAGGAAATGTCTGACTTTACGACGATAACTTACTTTACATCGAAATTAATAACTTTACTTAATCTAAAACTACCTACAACTAAAAATCATATTTTTATAGCAGCCTTCGTTGGCAACGAGTCTTGTCTACAATCTATAATTTGAGGGCCTCTTGGATATGGCCTCCAAGCGAAGTTATAAAAGAATAGTTGACAGTTTCATTCCACAAAAGAATAAAGACCAGGAAATCATAAATCAGTTATGGTGAAAAAACGATAAACTATTTATAAAACGCTATTAATTTATTTCGCTATAAAGCTCAGGCGTTTGCTGTCAGGTATTAAGCTCTGTTGCTTCCGCGTGTATCGTAAAAGTTGACTGAGGTAATTGTTGGAAAAATATATTCGTGCACTACGGATTGTGATAAAATTAGCTCGGGATTAAGGAGAAGAAGCCACAAAGAGAACAAAGCCACAACGAGCACCAGGGATTGTGAAAGAGGTGTGTAGTATTTAATATTTACCTAGCTAAAATTAATAATCATTTTATATATAAGGAAAAATAATATTATTAAAAAAATATGTTGTGGAAATTTAGAGCTAATTGTTGTTTCATTTTTTTTACTAAACTTTTTTTTGCTACACTTGCCCATGATTGTATAATAAGTTTCCGAGAGCATCTCTAGGCAAAACATGTAAAAAAAATTAAAGTCGATTCCTACTTTTGTCGATCGACACGCTTTGGCACTGACAGTATTCATTCCTAAATTTATTTTAACGAACTAATATTTGAAAATTAATATTTGAAAAAGAAAATTGTATTAACATCAAGTGTCATTCATTATAAGTTAAAAAAAATGTATTTGAACTTAAGTGGATGAATAAAAAGTATTTTATTAAAGATTAAACATTTGAACAAGTGATATATATATATATATATATATATATATATATATATATATATATATATATATATATATGCATGAATGTAGGAGAGTATGAACTAATAGTAGGAATTGAAAAACATAATAATTTAATAGTTAAAAAATTGATAAAATCATTTAGTAGGAAATAAATCTACATATGATGTTTTAACATGGTAATATCATCACTTACTGGTGTTTATATTTTTCATGTATATATGTTATGTATATGTATTTGTTTATTTATGTATACATATATGTACCTATAGCCTAATTCGAAAAATTACCGGCATGTTCAGAACGGGCTAGCCTTATTTGACTTACTAGGTTCCATCTAAATTCACCTCATAACTGTTATTATATATAGAGATTTGTTAGCCAAAGTTGCAGGTATTCATTATCCAAGCTTATCAAATATCAGTTTTTATATAAAAATCAGTTGCACCTAAAGTAGAAAATGAAATAAAGTGAAAGTATTGCGTGACGTATTGTGTAAGTATTGTATTACGTTCATAACAATGTCCTCAGGATAAAGATCAAGTTTCTTTGTTTTGATTTAATATAAATGATTATTCATGTAGACCAATATTACTCAGGTCTTTGAAATACGCTCATCGTAAACGACGTGCATAAATCCACACCTGGCTGGCTGGGAAGGGTACTATTGTGTCTGAAGTGTCCAATGGGAGAATGACGTGTCGGCGGTCTCGAATCGCCCATTGGATACTTTAGACGCATAAACTATGGAGTCAAGGACGACTTAAAGGCACTCGATGTGAGGGGCTGGAGGAAAAAAGATGAACGAAGATCCGACTGGAAAAATTTACTGAACCAGGCTAAGGCCCACCCGCGGCTGTAATGCCTTGATGATGATGAGAATAATGTAGCTTTCAATTCCGAAAGCACTCCTATCGCCACTCCCCATTAGGATTGATATCACTAAACTAACAACATATTAATTAAATTTATTAGAAGCTAACATATCTTGTGAACTCTACCCTCGTTTATAACTACCGTGGGTGTTTCGAAGAAATGCTAATACGGTACATCAGTTCATTCATTTGTGGCGACGCCTCGCGACACTCGATTTGAGATGGACGCGTCTCCATTGTTGTTAATTCTTAACAGGTTACAGGACGTTTCTTTCGGTCTTTCCGAACCGATACGACATTGGCACCTTCAAAAAACAAGCCTACACATACCTAAAAGGTCGGCAACGCTTCCGTGACTCCTGTGGTAACGCGGTTGTCTATGGCCGACGTTGATTGCTTTCCATTAGGCGACACGCTTGCTCGTATCCCATAAAAAAACCTAAGCTCGAATTATTATATAATCTCAATAAACAAGCTTAAACATTTATCAACGACCGGCAACGTTTCTGCATTGTCTATGGTGTTGTAGATGTCTATAAGTGGCGTTGTTTTGCTTTCCATTAGGGAGATACGCTTAATCATTTGGTTTTCTATCCCATTAACAAAATTAATGTATGTCCAAGAGTGGACTGCCGCAGGCTCTCGATTGATGGAACAAACGAACGAACCTTTTTCAACGTGTCGACGTCACGTCAACATTCTGAGAGCAATGGAAACGCGACTGTAGTCTTATTGCACAATGGCGTGGAAATTTCTGCGAAATATGGTATTGATGGTATAAATAGGTTGTTTCGATCGCCTAATGTTTATTTTAATTTTAACAAGAATAAAATCCCCCGTTCATCATAAACTACTACTACTACTATCGATTGTATCTTTGTAAAGAGTTGTTTATAGGAAAAATCTATGTAGATAAAGTTAGGTTTACAATACTATAGGCATTGTAGAACTGTTTCAGTTTCAGTTTCAAAATAAATTATATTTCTCTACAAATCAATTGAATAAACGTTTAATATTCAAAATTGACTACCTCGATGCTGCTAAGTTTGAATTGTCAATTAATAATAAATATCATCATTATTATCATCAATAAAGCCATAAAAGTCCTTTGTTAGACATTGGTCTCCTGCAGTCATTTTTTTTTTCACAGCCCATATATGTCTCACTGGCGAGCACGGGGGGTTTTTGCACAGCCATGGGCCTTCCCAAAAAATGTATTGTATTTTCGGGTCAGTAGAAATGCTGCATCAAAATAAAATTTTATACAGCGTTGTTTGTTTTGACTGTTTTTTGAGTGATCACATACAATTTTTTCAGAATTCTTAAAAAAAATTTTTAACACTGGTGGTGGTAATTTTTATTTTGCGGTTTACTATCATTTTCGCTACAGTCATCATCAAACTCACGTTTTTTACTAATATTCTAATTATTATTAATCTATGATTATTATTTTTTAATTTAGAAAAATTTTTGTTATTTCAAAATGAAATAAATAAAGAGAATGCAAGGAATTTCATGTATTTTCAACTTCCAACGAAGTGGACTAGGAGAATATGAAATGAGCGAAGTTAGTTTTACGTTGTTAATGTATTTGTAATATTATGCACTCCTGGTATTATTGTGGGGCGTTTGGCGGAAGGTAGTGGTTTTCCCTGACATAGGGGTCGTTGACATAGACTTTCCCCGTTTTATTTTACAAGCAAGAAAGTAATACAGGTAGGTATAAATATAAATACCACATTTGAAAATACAATTAGTGTATGCGATTTGTGTGCAACTGATGAACAGGATACAAGGTTAAGTTTATTGGTAAAAAAAAAAAAAAAAGTTAAAATCTACTTGAATTAAAAATTGTTCTTTGCTATGCTTTGATGGCAATTATAGTTATAACCATTATGCTAGTGTCAAGTATAATACGATAACATCAAATGAACCGACCAGCTCGACTGGGAAACCTCACAGCTAAGTTCGTACTTCCTTTCTCCTTGCTTTACTTTCTTCTCCCCCACGCTTAAAATGTTTGTTTCCGTCCTAGTATTCAAATCCTCGCCAAAGTAGGCATCATCGCAGTGAGTATTGCGGATATCAATGGGCGTGAGTGATAACTTAGCATCAGGTGACCAGCTTGCTCCATTGCCTTTCCTTCCATAGAAAAAAAATCTTAAATATTTAAATTTTTTGGTTTATTCTTCTCTATTAATAAAATTTTCAATGTAAAGTTTTCTTATATTTTACGATTTTATATTTCTTTAAAATATATAAAGATATGTTAAACTCTGAAACAAATTCTGTAACATTATTTTTTCTATGTTAGGTTGCATTTTAGAAGCTTTTTGTCATAAATGTTACAATTCCTATTTATAATCCTAATTATAAAGTTTGTTTTATAAAATCTTTTTTTTTGTTTCAAAATTCAATATATTCTTTACGAAATTCGTTTGATGTTAATATTAAAACTAAATTAAGACCTATTTATTATATAATTATGTTCAAAAGTTGTTAACTTTTATGTGAAAAGAATAATGCCAGAAACCCTCATTAGTTTTATGGAGCCCTAGTAAATGAGGTCGTGTGCGGGGTACTTTTCTGCAGAAATGTTTTGTTCCCTCGTCGATCCCTGAAGTTTAACTTCCCTTATTTGGCAGCTGCTATTTAACCTAGAAACGAAGGGTAAAATCCGTTTAAGTCAAGTATATTAGGGTAAATTTTATTCTGTTTACTTAGGGGATTATAGAGTAAGTGGGTTCCTTGATAAACGGAATCACAGCATTTCTTGAAGATTTTCTTAAATCATGAAACCTAAATAAGGGTCGCCCCCATTTTTTATATTCATAATGTTCTTTTTTATTTTGTAAATATGACTTATTCAACAAAATATGCAGTAATAGCACAATTGGTAAGGATTGCGCTTATAATATAGTCGTGGGTTCGATTCTGTTAATAGAAACACTATTTCATAGACATATATTCATTCGATTTGTACAATCTCTTACTAAACGCATAGTTTCGACATCGACCCGTTGTAAAAATAAAGTCAATCCCCATTAATACTTTAAAAAAATATCAAGTACCTTGAAATGTAGATTCACCTTTCCATGCTACACCTTGATAAAACAGTGGCTTTCTAACAAAACTTTTTTATTAGTTGTAGTAGAGCCATGCTGCAGGCGAATACTTTGTCAAGAATGGTATATTATTTGTCTGTAGCGTGAATGGGCTGGCTCGCCCGCGGAAGTACCACACTTTGAGTGAGCGGTTAAGTTCCGGAAGCCCAACCCCCCTCCCCCTCCAATGACACTTTTCTTAAAGGCCTGTTGCGCTCCGAATCTCTATGAACGGCGTTGATCGCTTTCCATCCAGGTGACACGCCTGCTCGTTTGCTCTATCCCATAAAATGCAAATATATTCGTAGCCTATATTACGCACCAGTGGTAAACTGTACTACAATGAATTGCGCAACAAGCAATCGCAAAACAACCACGAACCGGACACGTGGACAAAGATTTGAAACAAAGTAAACAACGCAAATCCATCACTGCGTTACGGAAACACGCCATAAAATCCGATATTAAATAAAGCTCTATTATGAACGCTTTATAACAATGTTAGACGGTTTATAGAGAGTTTATTGCGAGCACACGAATTCGAACGGCAGTAAAGTAGTCCAAATTTAGACATACAACTTTTGCTTATTGAGGTTTTGCGGTTTTTGGAATATAATATGATAAGAATTACAAACAAATAATTTATTAACAATCATATTATTTTATTCTAACCTAAAACATTATAAATTTAAGTTTTAGAACAAGTAATATAAATAAAATTAAAGAATTTTTGTCTCCCATATAAAACTAAAGTTAATTAATTAAATATAATAAATGAATTAATATTTGAAAAAAATGTATGAAATTCAAGTGTCATCCACTAGAAGTTTATAAGAAAATATTTGAACTTGACGAATAAAAAAGTATTTTATAAACGATAGAAATATTAAACAAGATATATAAATATGTATATACATATAGGGCAAGTGTAAACAGAGTAGGAATTTAAATGTTTTAAGACGATTTCTGCACTGCTGCACCTCGCAAGTTGTGCTGAATTGGCTGCCAACTTTCGCTACCTTTGCAGAGGCACTCTTAGAAGATCATGATGTCCGTGGTCTTCTGTGTTTTTAAAACGCTTGCCGTTTGCCTTCCTAATCAAAAAAGAAAAATAAAAGACAAACACTTTATACCCACACTTTATTGATATAAATTATAAGGACAAACTGTAGGTTGTAAATACATACATCATTATAGGATAACTATACTCGTGATCTTCGTGATTAAATATCACATCAGTAAATTGACAAACTTTTGTGTTATGTTTGTTGAATATTACGGGTCTAATGTAGACTTTTCCCGCCAACTTACATCAGTGAGGTTGTGTTTTTATTTCATTTTTATAATCCTGTATTATTATCAGTTATATTGTTTAATTGTTGTGGTATATTATGCAATATAGTTCGATTAAGGCGCATAAGTGAAGTGATATGAAATAAATGCGTGTATTGTGACTTCTTAAATTGATTGACAAAATCCATTAAAGGTTTCGGTAGAATAGTCACCATTTTATCAAAACGTTACCTAATAAGTTGACTAGTTATATTTCAAGAGATTTGATATTATTGTATTTTACTTGACACTGGCATAATAGTTATAACTAATTGCCATCAAAGAAAAAAAAATAAAGAAAGAGTCTAATGAAAAATATTAATTTAAACTATATGGTATCACTCAGGGAGAGAGAGAGCGATATTGTTGGATGGTAAATTAGATATATCGCCTATATATTTCAGGAAGAAAAATACTTCAATGAGTTGGTTGTCATGTTCCAGCTTGTATGGAAACATTTGAATAGAGTAAAACAAGAAAAGTACTAGGATAGAAGAAGATTTTAACGCAGGAAATTCCTCTACGATTATGTCGCCCTGGTAGGTTTTGACCTCAACATCCTCTGAAACAAGCTGAAAGCAAAGTAACAACTGTATGTATGTATGTATAAATTATATATGCACATATAATACTAATATACCTACTAAATATAATATATATAGATTATATTATATTTATTCACTCAATAGAGTGAAAATAGCAATAGTTTTTTTCTAAAGAACAAGCAAAGTTATCTGATATTTGCCGACGACTCGGACTATTTTCTATTGGATATGGTCAAATGAAAGGATCACTAGAGAACCCTAGGCCAGACATTAGAACAGAATACTCTACATAGATTTAGTTCAAGCGTTGCTTACATAACAAAGAGTCGATGCTGAACCTTCATTACTTAATTGTAGTTAAGACTCTCAATGTTAATTTGATGGATTGTCAGGGATATACTTAATAATTATCTCCTTTGATTTCAACTCAAAACTTCGTTCAGAAGGCAGACATGTTAGCGGCGGAGACAATACGCGAAGGGACAAAGCACTGAGCTGTTCCTTTTAAATTTATTGACTTTTAAACTTTCGCATTTGTCAGGTTTTCGGCCATGAAAGGAAGTCATATATCGTGGAGAACAACATATTGAAGTCATAATTTTGATACACAGTCCAATCTCCAACTATATTATTGTTGAGTAACATATAAAAAATATTTTTTTATGAAACGATTAAATCCTCATTTTGAAATCTCAAAATCCTGGTCAAATAAGCCATTACAACTTTTAAAAATAAATTGACAAAACGTCCGTCAATGCGTGACAAGAACAGTAATAGAAAATAGCTGCGCACGGAATAGAGACAGGACGATGTCTAGAAAAGACTACACATTGCTGGAACATTTTCGAATTTTAGAGAATGCTAGAACTTTCGATCGATTTGATTTATATAACGGTGCGACGGTCGAAGAGTTTAAAAAGATAAAAACTATGGAAGAAAATGGTAGAAAAGAAGAAGTGGAAGTAAAGTGAAGAGAAGTGAAACTAGTAGCCGATTTCATTTTTCAGATCACCAGTACCCCAGCTCGTAACATTGTTGAGAACAAACCCCCTATGACTTCCCGTATATCATTCGTACGTAAGATTTCAATAGTAGTAGAAGGTGCGTGTAGAAAAAAATCAGTAATACTCGAATATTACTGATTTTTTTCTACACGCACACCTTCTATTTATGAACTGTGTGAATAGCTTCCTTAAGAGTTATTTCCAAACCGAATTGAAGGCTTCAGAAAGAAGTCTACACATTCCTCAAGGTACGCTGCTGCGATGCCTCTGGTTTTGCAAATCTCTATAGACCATGTTAATTTATTTCCATCAGTGGTGATCAACGCACTTTTTTAATTTGACGCCGGTCGGTTTATTTTGACGTGCAATTGCATCCACTATTCAGCTTAATTGTTCTCGCAAAGTTTAAGAGCAATAACTTTTGAAGTTTGGACATGTGACACGTGAGTCTGGATGTTGTTTGATGTTTTTAATCAAACGTCACGTTTAAAAGGCGTATGATCGAGACTTTTCCTAATTCTTTTTTTTCTTTTAAAGTTAGCAAACTCCACATTTTAGTGTTAAAACAATTAACGGGAATAGACGTAGTAAATCATTGTAGCTTGAATCGCCGAACAATGTCATCAAACTAAAGACATTGTTGTGATTCAACATTAGTTTATAACGTCTATTCCCGTTAAATGTTTTAACACTCAAATATGGAGTCCGCTACACATATTTTTCGTTATCCTAAAATTAAAAACATACTATCAATATTTAGAAATATTCATGTTGCCAAGAAAACAGTAATCTAATTAGTTAGAAGTTACGCATATTATTTACTTACAAAATGAGTTTGATTCTACCTACCATTGTATTAATGACGTGAATCATTTTTTCTGACAGCACTATGTACATACATAGCTTAGAAGAGTGGTTAACAAATCTCTAGCCAGGTTAATAACAGTCCAAAAGTGGTAATAAACTGGTTTTGTTTATCTCGAATTCTGGATTCTGGATTCAAGTTGGCGAAACTTTGAGACCTCCCCTAGGAGGTCTTAGTCTAGCCATGTATTGCCACAAATCCACCATGATTATTTATAATAAAAGATCTAATATTCTTTATATATATTTTTTATTATTTTTACCATTTCAAACACTAATTTGTACACATTTGAATATTTGACATTGAAATATTTTTATGTTCTTTAAAGATCACTTTCACAAGCAGACTGTAAGAAATAATTTAGACTCATTTTCATCTTTCATCACAATAGAATGAACTTTTAAGTTTTTATAAGATAAGAAGGCAAACGAATAAGCACATCACCTGATGGAAATAAATTAACATGGTCTATAGAGATTTGCAAAACCAGAGGCATCGCAGCAGCGTACCTTGAGGAATGTGTAGACTTCTTTCTGAAGCCTTCAATTCGGTTTGGAAATAACTCTTAAGGAAGCTATTCACACAGTTCATAAATAGAAGGTGTGCGTGTAGAAAAAAATCAGTAATATTCGAGTATTACTGATTTTTTTCTACACGCACCTTCTACTACTATTGAAATCTTACGTACGAATGATATACGGGAAGTCATAGAGGGTTTGTTCTCAACAATGTTACGAGCTGGGGTACGGTGATCTGAAAAATGAAATCGGCTACTAGTTTCACTTCTCTTCACTTTACTTCCACTTCTTCTTTTCTACTATTTTCTTCCGATTTTCTTCTGTATTAAACTCCTCTTCGACCGTCGCACCTTTATATTAGTAAATCGATCGAAAGTTCTAGCATTCTCAAAATTCGAAAAAGTTCCAGTAATGTGTAGTCTTTTCTAGACATCGTCCTGTCTCTATTCCGTGCGCAGCTATTTTCTATTAACTGTTCTTGTCACGACATTGACGGACGTTTTGTCAATTTATTTTTAAAAGTTGTAATGGCTTATTTGACCAGGATTTTGAGATTTCAAAATGAGGATTTAATCGTTTCATAAAAAAATATTTTTTATATGTTACTCAACAATAATATAGTTGGAGATTGGACTGTGTATCAAAATTATGACTTCAATATGTTGTTCTCCACGATATATGACTTCCTTTCATGGCCGAAAACCTGACAAATGCGAAAGTTTAAAAGTCAATAAATTTAAAAGGAACAGCTCAGTGCTTTGTCCCTTCGCGTATTGTCTCCGCCGCTAACATGTCTGCCTTCTGAACGAAGTTTTGAGTTGAAATCAAAGGAGATAATTATTAAGTATATCCCTGACAATCCATCAAATTAACATTGAGAGTCTTAACTACAATTAAGTAATGAAGGTTCAGCATCGACTCTTTGTTATGTAAGCAACGCTTGAACTAAATCTATGTAGAGTATTCTGTTCTAATGTCTGGCCTAGGGTTCTCTAGTGATCCTTTCATTTGACCATATCCAATAGAAAATAGTCCGAGTCGTCGGCAAATATCAGATAACTTTGCTTGTTCTTTAGAAAAAAACTATTGCTATTTTCACTCTATTGAGTGAATAAATATAATATAATCTATATATATTATATTTAGTAGGTATATTAGTATTATATGTGCATATATAATTTATACATACATACATACAGTTGTTACTTTGCTTTCAGCTTGTTTCAGAGGATGTTGAGGTCAAAACCTACCAGGGCGACATAATCGTAGAGGAATTTCCTGCGTTAAAATCTTCTTCTATCCTAGTACTTTTCTTGTTTTACTCTATTCAAATGTTTCCATACAAGCTGGAACATGACAACCAACTCATTGAAGTATTTTTCTTCCTGAAATATATAGGCGATATATCTAATTTACCATCCAACAATATCGCTCTCTCTCTCCCTGAGTGATACCATATAGTTTAAATTAATATTTTTCATTAGACTCTTTCTTTATTTTTTTTTCTTTGATGGCAATTAGTTATAACTATTATGCCAGTGTCAAGTAAAATACAATAATATCAAATCTCTTGAAATATAACTAGTCAACTTATTAGGTAACGTTTTGATAAAATGGTGACTATTCTACCGAAACCTTTAATGGATTTTGTCAATCAATTTAAGAAGTCACAATACACGCATTTATTTCATATCACTTCACTTATGCGCCTTAATCGAACTATATTGCATAATATACCACAACAATTAAACAATATAACTGATAATAATACAGGATTATAAAAATGAAATAAAAACACAACCTCACTGATGTAAGTTGGCGGGAAAAGTCTACATTAGACCCGTAATATTCAACAAACATAACACAAAAGTTTGTCAATTTACTGATGTGATATTTAATCACGAAGATCACGAGTATAGTTATCCTATAATGATGTATGTATTTACAACCTACAGTTTGTCCTTATAATTTATATCAATAAAGTGTGGGTATAAAGTGTTTGTCTTTTATTTTTCTTTTTTGATTAGGAAGGCAAACGGCAAGCGTTTTAAAAACACAGAAGACCACGGACATCATGATCTTCTAAGAGTGCCTCTGCAAAGGTATCGAAAGTTGGCAGCCAATTCAGCACAACTCGCGGGGTGCAGCAGTGCAAAAATCGTCTTAAAACATTTAAATTCCTACTCTGTTTACACTTGCCCTATATGTATATACATATTTATATATCTTGTTTAATATTTCTATCGTTTATAAAATACTTTTTTATTCGTCAAGTTCAAATATTTTCTTATAAACTTCTAGTGGATGACACTTGAATTTCATACATTTTTTTCAAATATTAATTCATTTATTATATTTAATTAATTAACTTTAGTTTTATATGGGAGACAAAAATTCTTTAATTTTATTTATATTACTTGTTCTAAAACTTAAATTTATAATGTTTTAGGTTAGAATAAAATAATATGATTGTTAATAAATTATTTGTTTGTAATTCTTATCATATTATATTCCAAAAACCGCAAAACCTCAATAAGCAAAAGTTGTATGTCTAAATTTGGACTACTTTACTGCCGTTCGAATTCGTGTGCTCGCAATAAACTCTCTATAAACCGTCTAACATTGTTATAAAGCGTTCATAATAGAGCTTTATTTAATATCGGATTTTATGGCGTGTTTCCGTAACGCAGTGATGGATTTGCGTTGTTTACTTTGTTTCAAATCTTTGTCCACGTGTCCGGTTCGTGGTTGTTTTGCGATTGCTTGTTGCGCAATTCATTGTAGTACAGTTTACCACTGGTGCGTAATATAGGCTACGAATATATTTGCATTTTATGGGATAGAGCAAACGAGCAGGCGTGTCACCTGGATGGAAAGCGATCAACGCCGTTCATAGAGATTCGGAGCGCAACAGGCCTTTAAGAAAAGTGTCATTGGAGGGGGAGGGGGGTTGGGCTTCCGGAACTTAACCGCTCACTCAAAGTGTGGTACTTCCGCGGGCGAGCCAGCCCATTCACGCTACAGACAAATAATATACCATTCTTGACAAAGTATTCGCCTGCAGCATGGCTCTACTACAACTAATAAAAAAGTTTTGTTAGAAAGCCACTGTTTTATCAAGGTGTAGCATGGAAAGGTGAATCTACATTTCAAGGTACTTGATATTTTTTTAAAGTATTAATGGGGATTGACTTTATTTTTACAACGGGTCGATGTCGAAACTATGCGTTTAGTAAGAGATTGTACAAATCGAATGAATATATGTCTATGAAATAGTGTTTCTATTAACAGAATCGAACCCACGACTATATTATAAGCGCAATCCTTACCAATTGTGCTATTACTGCATATTTTGTTGAATAAGTCATATTTACAAAATAAAAAAGAACATTATGAATATAAAAAATGGGGGCGACCCTTATTTAGGTTTCATGATTTAAGAAAATCTTCAAGAAATGCTGTGATTCCGTTTATCAAGGAACCCACTTACTCTATAATCCCCTAAGTAAACAGAATAAAATTTACCCTAATATACTTGACTTAAACGGATTTTACCCTTCGTTTCTAGGTTAAATAGCAGCTGCCAAATAAGGGAAGTTAAACTTCAGGGATCGACGAGGGAACAAAACATTTCTGCAGAAAAGTACCCCGCACACGACCTCATTTACTAGGGCTCCATAAAACTAATGAGGGTTTCTGGCATTATTCTTTTCACATAAAAGTTAACAACTTTTGAACATAATTATATAATAAATAGGTCTCAATTTAGTTTTAATATTAACATCAAACGAATTTCGTAAAGAATATATTGAATTTTGAAACAAAAAAAAAGATTTTATAAAAAAAAACTTTATAAATAGAAATTGTAACATTTATGACAAAAATCTTCTAAAATACAACTTAACATAGAAAAAATAATGTTACAGAATTTATTTCAGAGTTTAACATATCTTTATATATTTTAAAGAAATATAAAATCGTAAAATATAAGAAAACTTTACATTGAAAATTTTATTAATAGAGAAGAATAAACCAAAAAATTTAAATATTTAAGATTTTTTTTCTATGGAAGGAAAGGCAATGGAGCAAGCTGGTCACCTGATGCTAAGTTATCACTCACGCCCATTGATATCCGCAATACTCACTGCATTGCCTACTTTGGCGAGGATTTGAATACTAGGACGGAAACAAACATTTTAAGCGTGGGGGAGAAGAAAGTAAAGCAAGGAGAAAGGAAGTACGAACTTAGCTGTGAGGTTTCCCAGTCGAGCTGGTCGGTTCATTTGATGTTATCGTATTATACTTGTTGACACTAGCATAATGGTTATAACTATAATTGCCATCAAAGCATAGCAAAGAACAATTTTTAATTCAAGTAGATTTTAACTTTTTTTTTTTTTTTTTACCAATAAACTTAACCTTGTATCCTGTTCATCAGTTGCACACAAATCGCATACACTAATTGTATTTTCAAATGTGGTATTTATATTTATACCTACCTGTATTACTTTCTTGCTTGTAAAATAAAACGGGGAAAGTCTATGTCAACGACCCCTATGTCAGGGAAAACCACTACCTTCCGCCAAACGCCCCACAATAATACCAGGAGTGCATAATATTACAAATACATTAACAACGTAAAACTAACTTCGCTCATTTCATATTCTCCTAGTCCACTTCGTTGGAAGTTGAAAATACATGAAATTCCTTGCATTCTCTTTATTTATTTCATTTTGAAATAACAAAAATTTTTCTAAATTAAAAAATAATAATCATAGATTAATAATAATTAGAATATTAGTAAAAAACGTGAGTTTGATGATGACTGTAGCGAAAATGATAGTAAACCGCAAAATAAAAATTACCACCACCAGTGTTAAAAATTTTTTTTAAGAATTCTGAAAAAATTGTATGTGATCACTCAAAAAACAGTCAAAACAAACAACGCTGTATAAAATTTTATTTTGATGCAGCATTTCTACTGACCCGAAAATACAATACATTTTTTGGGAAGGCCCATGGCTGTGCAAAAACCCCCCGTGCTCGCCAGTGAGACATATATGGGCTGTGAAAAAAAAAATGACTGCAGGAGACCAATGTCTAACAAAGGACTTTTATGGCTTTATTGATGATAATAATGATGATATTTATTATTAATTGACAATTCAAACTTAGCAGCATCGAGGTAGTCAATTTTGAATATTAAACGTTTATTCAATTGATTTGTAGAGAAATATAATTTATTTTGAAACTGAAACTGAAACAGTTCTACAATGCCTATAGTATTGTAAACCTAACTTTATCTACATAGATTTTTCCTATAAACAACTCTTTACAAAGATACAATCGATAGTAGTAGTAGTAGTTTATGATGAACGGGGGATTTTATTCTTGTTAAAATTAAAATAAACATTAGGCGATCGAAACAACCTATTTATACCATCAATACCATATTTCGCAGAAATTTCCACGCCATTGTGCAATAAGACTACAGTCGCGTTTCCATTGCTCTCAGAATGTTGACGTGACGTCGACACGTTGAAAAAGGTTCGTTCGTTTGTTCCATCAATCGAGAGCCTGCGGCAGTCCACTCTTGGACATACATTAATTTTGTTAATGGGATAGAAAACCAAATGATTAAGCGTATCTCCCTAATGGAAAGCAAAACAACGCCACTTATAGACATCTACAACACCATAGACAATGCAGAAACGTTGCCGGTCGTTGATAAATGTTTAAGCTTGTTTATTGAGATTATATAATAATTCGAGCTTAGGTTTTTTTATGGGATACGAGCAAGCGTGTCGCCTAATGGAAAGCAATCAACGTCGGCCATAGACAACCGCGTTACCACAGGAGTCACGGAAGCGTTGCCGACCTTTTAGGTATGTGTAGGCTTGTTTTTTGAAGGTGCCAATGTCGTATCGGTTCGGAAAGACCGAAAGAAACGTCCTGTAACCTGTTAAGAATTAACAACAATGGAGACGCGTCCATCTCAAATCGAGTGTCGCGAGGCGTCGCCACAAATGAATGAACTGATGTACCGTATTAGCATTTCTTCGAAACACCCACGGTAGTTATAAACGAGGGTAGAGTTCACAAGATATGTTAGCTTCTAATAAATTTAATTAATATGTTGTTAGTTTAGTGATATCAATCCTAATGGGGAGTGGCGATAGGAGTGCTTTCGGAATTGAAAGCTACATTATTCTCATCATCATCAAGGCATTACAGCCGCGGGTGGGCCTTAGCCTGGTTCAGTAAATTTTTCCAGTCGGATCTTCGTTCATCTTTTTTCCTCCAGCCCCTCACATCGAGTGCCTTTAAGTCGTCCTCGACTCCATAGTTTATGCGTCTAAAGTATCCAATGGGCGATTCGAGACCGCCGACACGTCATTCTCCCATTGGACACTTCAGACACAATAGTACCCTTCCCAGCCAGCCAGGTGTGGATTTATGCACGTCGTTTACGATGAGCGTATTTCAAAGACCTGAGTAATATTGGTCTACATGAATAATCATTTATATCAAATCAAAACAAAGAAACTTGATCTTTATCCTGAGGACATTGTTATGAACGTAATACAATACTTACACAATACGTCACGCAATACTTTCACTTTATTTCATTTTCTACTTTAGGTGCAACTGATTTTTATATAAAAACTGATATTTGATAAGCTTGGATAATGAATACCTGCAACTTTGGCTAACAAATCTCTATATATAATAACAGTTATGAGGTGAATTTAGATGGAACCTAGTAAGTCAAATAAGGCTAGCCCGTTCTGAACATGCCGGTAATTTTTCGAATTAGGCTATAGGTACATATATGTATACATAAATAAACAAATACATATACATAACATATATACATGAAAAATATAAACACCAGTAAGTGATGATATTACCATGTTAAAACATCATATGTAGATTTATTTCCTACTAAATGATTTTATCAATTTTTTAACTATTAAATTATTTTGTTTTTCAATTCCTACTATTAGTTCATACTCTCCTACATTCATACGTATATATATATATATATATATATATATATATATATATATATATATATATATATATATACACTTGTTCAAATGTTTAATCTTTAATAAAATACTTTTTATTCATCCACTTAAGTTCAAATACATTTTTTTTAACTTATAATGAATGACACTTGATGTTAATACAATTTTCTTTTTCAAATATTAATTTTCAAATATTAGTTCGTTAAAATAAATTTAGGAATGAATACTGTCAGTGCCAAAGCGTGTCGATCGACAAAAGTAGGAATCGACTTTAATTTTTTTTACATGTTTTGCCTAGAGATGCTCTCGGAAACTTATTATACAATCATGGGCAAGTGTAGCAAAAAAAAGTTTAGTAAAAAAAATGAAACAACAATTAGCTCTAAATTTCCACAACATATTTTTTTAATAATATTATTTTTCCTTATATATAAAATGATTATTAATTTTAGCTAGGTAAATATTAAATACTACACACCTCTTTCACAATCCCTGGTGCTCGTTGTGGCTTTGTTCTCTTTGTGGCTTCTTCTCCTTAATCCCGAGCTAATTTTATCACAATCCGTAGTGCACGAATATATTTTTCCAACAATTACCTCAGTCAACTTTTACGATACACGCGGAAGCAACAGAGCTTAATACCTGACAGCAAACGCCTGAGCTTTATAGCGAAATAAATTAATAGCGTTTTATAAATAGTTTATCGTTTTTTCACCATAACTGATTTATGATTTCCTGGTCTTTATTCTTTTGTGGAATGAAACTGTCAACTATTCTTTTATAACTTCGCTTGGAGGCCATATCCAAGAGGCCCTCAAATTATAGATTGTAGACAAGACTCGTTGCCAACGAAGGCTGCTATAAAAATATGATTTTTAGTTGTAGGTAGTTTTAGATTAAGTAAAGTTATTAATTTCGATGTAAAGTAAGTTATCGTCGTAAAGTCAGACATTTCCTGTCATTTTTAAATATTAATAAATTCCTTATTATATTTGAAATAACTAATTGCATTCCGCGAATGAATAACTTCCTTTGTTTATTTGCACATGCCTGAAATTTATTTTCATTACATCCAATATACTCTTGCTAAGGAGCTGTAAAGCTGGTTCTACATCTGAGTCATTTATATTGTCGGACAAATTAAAATAATTGAAATCAATCTTTATGTCTAGTACTTTTTTTTTATCGTTTATGAGTAAGAACTTCATTAAAATTTTACCATTCAATATCATTACGATTATTGTTTCAAATGTTATATGAAAATCAAATATATGTACCTATGTGGGAGTGGGACGGGAAGTGGGGAGGGGGTAGGGTGTTGGGCCTCCCGAACTCACCGCTCACCGTACGAAGCGCGATAGCTAAGCTACCACTCAAACGCCGGTTTGTCAAGAATGACATAATATTCCCCCCTCCCCCTCCCACTCCCATAATGACACTTTCCTTAAAGCAGTCGGCAACGCTTCCGCACTGCCTATGGTGCTGCGAATGTCTATCTTTCCATCAGGTGATACGCGTGCTCGTTTGCCTTCGTATCCCATAAAAAAAGTAATCATGATAAGCATTAATTGGCGAAGATACCGCTTGCGCAGTAAATGCTCGTGAATTCGATTCCCGTTCTTCGATACATGTACGGCCTACAGATATTTATTCTAAAACTGGGTGCCGATCGGCCCTAGACAAGAGAGATAGGTTTATTTCCATTCGGCCAGAAATGATGAGGCTCGTGCCCAGAGTATGACGTATATGTAGCTGTGAAAAATAAGTCATCAATCATGTGCACCAGGTCTTACACGAATCGTGTACAGTTCGTCGTTCACTGATTGCTAATTTCCTATTCACTGTACCGAAATATGCTATACACGTGTAAGCGGCACGTGTCTCAGATTGAAATACATCACGTGATACACAATCACTGAATTTGACAAAGAGATATTGTAAGAGATATGTATCGTGTTCACTCAGAATTAGTTTGCCTAAATTGTATTGTCAATCAAAACATCGTTGTATTTGTAACTTGTCTATTATTTTCTAGAAACAACATTCGAGTCTTATACAATCAATTTTCTTGATATAAGTTTTGATATAAGCCTTTCTCAAAGTGGGCGATAACGCGCGCCTATACACGGGCGATAAAAGACGCAGGAGAAATTGGACGCGTTAAACTGGATTTGGAGGAGTGATGGCTGATTTGTTTACTGATGATGAATGGAGTGTTACTTTGCTGAAATCCATTACTATGTGGATAATGAACTTTTACTTCACTAATATCCGCGACAAGCAAACAAAAACAGAAAAATAATAATGTGTGTTTTTACGGGAAGAAGTGGATTTACGGGACACACACTTGAGGAAGTAAATCAATATAAATACCTCGGTACGTGGTTAAATGAATCTTGGGAAAGTGAACAAGAAATAAAAACCCGTATTGAAATCGCTCGTAGCTCCTTCAACAAGATAAAACGTGTTAGTAATGACAGCCTTAAGCTTTCCATCACCTGGCTCGTTCTTCTATACGGATGTGAGGCTTGGATGCTTAAAGAAGACCTCAGAAAACGTATAGAAGCGTTCGAATATAGATATTATACTACTATTATATATATCCTCGCTATTAGCTGGATTCAAAGGGTGGCCAATGACGAGGTTCTCCGACAAGTCAAGCAAAAATGTGAACTTTTGCAGACCATCAAAGGTATACAAGTTGGGTCATATCATGAGACATAACAGATATAAAGTGCTGCAACTGATCATAATGGGAAAAACCGCGGGCAAAACACAAGTCGGTCGAAAAAGAAAGTCTTGGCTACGTAATATCAGGGAGTGGACCAAGAAAGCGAGTGCTCCAGAACTGCTGCACCTCGCGATGGAGGAGGAAAGTTGTACGGAATTGGCTGCCAATCTTCGCAAGTC